>JAVTVY010014553.1:0-61573 GCA_036873755.1 Hanleya hanleyi | reverse complement strand
ATAATGAAAGTACCTTACGAGTGCGATGCACGCAGCTATGCCGACTATTATGCCCAACAGGCCGGGGGTGGCTTTTCGGTCTTTAGCGGTGCACGCATGCAACGAGGACATGGTCTGGGGAACATACTCGGCAGCATTGTGAAAACGTTCCTGCCCTTGGTGACGCGTGGGGTGAAAGCAATGGGCAAACAAGCGGTACGCAGTGGACTGCAAGTGGCCGGTGATGTCTTGGGGGGTACGGCACCCCGACAAGCCTTGAAACGACGGGCCAAAGAAGCGGGAGACGTCTTGGTGGCCAAAGCACAACGCACCGTAGGGAATAAAAGAGCTGCCCCACGGAGACCACGCACCAGTCGACGACCGATCCCGCGACGACGCACATCCAAGAAGACCCGGGATATCTTTTCTTAAAACATGTCCTTAATCCACGCCGAGTCCTGCCCCTCCACCAACAGTGAATTTGATTTGTGGACCGTGCCGCCCACACAAACCAGTGTCGAAGAAGGATTATGGGTGGAGCATCTCCCGCTCTCCAGCATCAACGAAACCGGACCCATCGAGTTCACCATCAGTAATGCGGATACGGCCTATGTGGATTTAGCCCATACCTACTTGTATGTGAAAGCCAAGGTGGTCAATGGAGCTGGCACGAGACTCGCTGACCAAGCAACGGTGGGCCCGACGAATCTCTGGCTGCACTCGATGTTTCAGCAGGTGGATATTTTTCTCAGCGACAAACTCATCAGTGATTCCACCAACACGTACCCCTATCGAGCCTACATCGAGACATTGTTGTCGTATGGCCGAGAGGCTAAAAAATCTCAGCTGACAACCGCTTTATTCTACAGGGACACGGCCGAGCACATGGACACGGTGGACAATGGGGGATATGACAAACGGAAGGCTTTCACTGCGAACAGTGCCTCGGTGGATATGATAGGTCGACTGCATGCAGACATGTTCATGCAAGACCGGTACCTCTTGAACAAGATCCCCATCAAAATCCGACTGATACGGGCGCCTCCGACCTTCGCCTTGATGGCCACTAACGTAGAGGGCATGCAGCGGACTATAAGATTGTCATCCAAGACGCAGTCCTGTATGTCCGAAAAGTGAAACCGAATCCAGCCGTTCAATTGGGACACATGAAAGCCTTGGAAACAAAACCAGCCCAGTACCCTATCCGACGTGTACAAACCAAAGTGTTCTCTGTACCTGCTGGAAATATGAGCGCCAACAAAGAAAACCTGTTCCTGGGGGAACTACCCAAGCGATTGATCCTGGCCTGTGTGGAAAATACCAGTTTCAGCGGAGCCTACCCAGAGAATCCGTTTGACTTTCAACATTTCGGCATCAATTTTGTGGCCCTGCATGTGGATGGACAACAGGTGCCAGCCACGGCCTTAACACCGAACTTTGGGCGGAGGAATTTCATTCGAGCCTATCAGAGCCTGTTTACAGCCACCGGTCAAATCAACCAGGACGAAGGGAATATGATCAGTCGGGAGGACTACGCGAACGGATACACGTTGTTCTGTTTCGATCTGACCCCCACCTTAGAGAACGACCATCAGCTGGCTCTGGCCAAGCAAGGCAACTTACGGTTGGAAATCCACTTTGCACATGCCCTGCCGACCACCGTCAATGTGATCTGCTACGCCGAGTTTGACAACATCATTCAAGTGGACAAGGCGCGCAACGTCCTGTGTGACTTCTCCACCTAACATGGATACAGAGCAGATAACCACCGTGCTGGAGAATGACCCAGAGACACGTAGGGTCTTTCAAGGGGTGTTCGCCCGAGATGTGTTTCCATTAGACCGAATGTATCCGGCTGCTTACGTTCTCAACACGGACCCGATGGATCGACCCGGTGAACACTGGGTGGCCGTGTACTTGACAGAAGAGCAGGGGGAATACTTTGACCCGTACGGTCTGCCACCCCTCCATCCCGATTTAACAGACTTCATGGATCAAGGCACAGAGACGTGGTGTTGGAACAGTCAAACGTTGCAAAGCCTGACCAGTGGCGTGTGCGGACAATATTGCTTGTTTTACCTGTACCATCGATGCCGGGGAAGACCCTTATCTACTATCGTACAGATGTTTGACGAGTACCCCCAGGCCGAGGACCGCGATGTACTCGTCTATGACTGGGCCGCCCATCATTTCAATGTACAAGCCCCGTTCTGGGCTTAAGTTAATGACAAGCCCCTTGTTCTGGGCTTAAGTTAATGACAAGCCCCTTGTTCTGGGCTTAAGTTTACAAGCCCCTTGTTCTGGGCTTCAATGTACAAGCCCCTTGTTCTGGGCTTCAGTTAATGACAAGCCCCTTGTTCTGGGCTTGAGTTTTCACGTGGTTGTTCTCACGTTGTTGTTCACTGAATAAAAAAAAAAAAAAATGAGATCTCACCAAAAAACCCTGTCTTGTGTGTTTTATTCCTAATGCATCAATGCCCAATGTGGAGATTCAGTGGTGTAGGATGGAGTCAAAATGTAACCCATCAAGTTTAGAAGGCAAGAGCACTATAGTAAAAAATAGAGAACCAATGAAATCAGCCTACAGACCAAGTACGTGTCTTTGGTCTAGGTTTGGAGCGGGCATTTCATTGAGGTACGTGTATACGGTGAGTGAAGAGACTCGTCCAACACGTATGATTATGACTATAAGTTCTATGAGCATAATGCATGAAAGTGGCTTTGAACACCGTATTAGCCAATCAGTGACCTAGAATGGAGCCAAAGCTAACCCATCCATGTCCAGAAAAACATTACCCGGGTGTACAAGAACCCAGATGTAGGCGCGGACGTCAGCGAAAGCACACCGTGAATACCCCAATTCGATTGGCTGATTGTTCGATCGCTGATTGGTTCTTTTTCTCGACCGCTGATTGGCTCTTTTTCTCGACCGCTGATTGGTCCACATGGAACTGCCCATCTTTCCCAGGTTCATCTAGAATCCCCTTTTTTGTGCTCAAGCTCTGACTATAGCGATACCGCAACATTGTCTCATTGGACATTGGACCGTCTGACCTGGAGGTCACCCTTTGACCTTTTCACCCGCGTCCGCGCGCGCGCGCGCACACTACCGGGAATGACGCGCACTTCCGGAGAACGCGCGCGCGCGCTGCGGCCGGGGCGCGGGGCGGGAAAACACCCCGGCGGTTGAACATTGCAACTCTTGTATGTTTGGAGGTAGTGTTTAGTGAAAACCCGGAAGTGACGTTACAACCCACGTCACCTGCGTATATGCTCCTGTAAAATAGAGCCGATTTTATTTCTTTGGAAGGGACAAGGTGAATTGCGCTTTTTATACTACTAAACTGTGATGTAGATTACATCTTACATAGGCCTTAAGGCCGTGATATGCCTATGAAGTATTCTGGGGCATGGTCAATACTTTCCAATCTTCCCTTCGTCTACTACTCGCCGATTTTTTTGATTTTTTTATTATTTATTTATTTATTTATTTATTTATTTCCTCGAGAGCTTTAAAATAAGACCTCACTCTACCCCATCGGGCCACTAGTGCTCCAACATGTCCACCCCGTATGGATTGATACATACCAATATCCCAGTATATGAGTGTATATGGGTCTATATGGATCTATATGGATCTATATACAAGCCTACGCGGTACTTTCAAATTTTTTTCCATCGTATTCTACATGATCAACCTCATAGCTCATAGTAAAAGCCATAAAAAAACCCGATCACCCCTATACCCATTCAGGCTAAATATATCGGACATGATCTTCGAATTGGTCTAGTCCGAGTTGTCTCCCTTGCACCAAAGCGAATAGATGGCGCTGTGGTTTGAACGACTTTATTATCCGGGGAAATTTTGGTGTTCAGTAGCCATTTTGTGTTTTCTGAGCGGGAGAACATTCTCTGTTGCAGTGTATAACGGAACTTTGTTCCATTTCGGTATCCGCTGAGATGAATAATGTGATCTGCATCATGCATCGCCTGCATGTCACACGTAGACTGAAATCGATATGATATTCTTTCACAGATTTCGAAGTGTATAGGCCTACAGTTCTGGTGAGAATGAACGCAGCCTTTATGATCAGCGATTGAACGATAATGTAGGCCACCGAACAGGTTTTGTGGAATCAACATTGTGTAACGACTGGAGGGATTTTATCGGACATGTGCAGTACGGAACGCTTATCGTGGCAGTCCGTATAATTTGTCAATTTTTGTGTTTGGCACGACAACAGTGAAAGCTGATGGATGAAATTCTACTCCACGGGGAACGGTAACGAATGAATGGAATATCTTACCAAACTCTCAGGTAGGATGTGGGTTTCAGGAGTTCACCGGGTGTGACAATTTCTTTATAATGATTTGTGATAAAAGCGGGTAAAACCTAACGTCAAAATCTCCTTGAAGGTCACGGAGATGTCGATTTATTGCTGATCAGCTGATTTCCAGGACAGACAGACATTATTTCGGCTCTTTTCTCTTCGAAATTCTTGTAATTTGCTCAATACAAATAAATATTTAAATTGACTCTGAGTTTTCTGTTGGCATTATTTCAGCAATATTATGCACTAAAGATTTATTGCTGATCAGCTGATTTCCAGGACAGACAGACATTATCTCGGCTCTTTTCTCTTCGAAATTCTTATAATTTTCTCAATACAAATAAATATTTAAATTGACTCTGAGTTTTCTGTTGGCATTATTTCAGCAATATTATGCACTAAAATCTGATGATTCGAAATAAAAGTAGGAATTTTTTTATCTTTGGGCAATGGTAACGCAACACTATACAGTGTGCATGGAAAATTTTTTTTTAGCAGATACCACCATATTGCACTGACTGACACCGACCGCCATTTTGTCCCACCACCCACACGACACAAAAAACAGGCCGCCATCTTGTCCCACCACCCACACGACACAAAAAACAGGCCACCATTTTGTCCCACCACCCACGGGCCTCCATTTTGTCCCACCACAAGCCGTGTAGACTATAAATAACCTGGGGTCTGTTGTCATTTATTCATAAAATACAATTATGAGTTCCAGAAGACGAGCCCTGTTTATACACCATCCGCCTAGAGATGCGAGACATGCTGCGGCTGCGGCTACAGAACACAGAGAGCTAGTTAGCATTGAAGAAGCTGATGGAATAACGATAACGACAAGTTTTGAGCAGGTTATTGCAGACGAAGCCGCAATAATCAAGATATTGAAAAAAAAGGGGAAAATTGGAGTGGGGGGGGGGGAGGGAAATGGAATAGCCAAAAAAAATTTTTTTTTTATTGAATACGAAAGAAAAACAAGATTCATGGAGCCAAAAAAAATCTTTTTCATTTTCTATGTTTTTTTAACAATTAAAAATTGAAATTAAAAAAGGGGAGGGGAAATTGGAGGGGGGGGACAAGGGGTAAGCAAGGTTGATGGAATAGCCCCAATTTTTTCTTTAAAAATGGACCCATGGGGTCGAGTGAGGTATCAAATTGAAGGTCAGGTGAAGGAGCATCTAATGGGCTGGGTGTGGGGTTGAATTAGGGTGATTCTGCGCATGCGCGGCGGCCAAAAGGGTATGAAAATAGACGTTTTGGAGCTAGGGGATAGCCAAAATTTTTTTTTTTTAAATGGACCAATGGGGTCGAGTGAGGTATCAAATTGAAGGTCAGGTGAAGGAGCATCTAATGGGCTGGGTGTGGGGTTGAATTAGGGTGATTCCGCGCATGCGCGGCGGCCGAAGGGTGTGAAAATAGCCTTTTTGGAGCTAGGAGAGCCCCTAGTGGCCCGATGGGGTCGAGTGAGGTATCAAATTGAAGGTGAGGTGAAGGGGCATCTAATGGACTGGGTGTGGGGTTGACATATCGATAAAAAACGGATATGACCTTGAACTGATCACGTGACCTCCCCGTGATGACAAATACCCAGAACCAAGTGAGTACATGCATCCCATAGTCCCAGGTCACGCCCGATTCACGCAGACCGGAAGTGACGTCATACACCTGCGCACAACCGTGATGGAAAAAAATGGATATGACCTTGAACTGATCACGTGACCTCCCCGTGATGACAAATACCCAGAACCAAGTCAGTACATGCATCCCATAGTCCCAGGTCACGCCCGATTCACGCAGACCGGAAGTGACGTCATACACCTGCGCACAACCGTGAATAAGGTCAGGTAAGTCACAGTGCTCCGCAAAAGTAGTGCAATGAATACACCCCTACCCTAAAAATCGACTCCTTTTATACGTTTTTCTATAATCCACCATTTTGTCCCACCACCCACAAGCCGCCATTTTGTCCCACCACCCACAGCCGCCATTTTGTCCCACCACCCACAGCCGCCATTTTGTCCCACCACCCACACGACACAAAAAACTGGCCGCCATTTTGTCCCACCACCCACACGACACAAAAAACAGGCCGCCATTTTGTCCCACCACCCACACGACACAAAAAACAGGCCGCCATTTTGTCCCACCACCCATACGACACAAAAAACAGGCCGCCATTTTGTCACACCACACACACGACATACAAAAAAACAGGCCGCCATTTTGTCCCACCACCCACACGACACAAAAAACTGGCCGCCATTTTGTCCCACCACCCACACGACATACAAAAAACAGGCCGCCATTTTGTCCCACCACCCATACGACACAAAAAACAGGCCGCCATTTTGTCCCACCACCCACACGACACAAAAACAGGCCGCCATTTTGTCCCACCACCCATACGAATCCACCACCCACACGACACAAAAACAGGCCGCCATTTTGTCCCACCACCCACACGACACAAAAAACAGGCCGCCATTTTGTCCCACCACCCACACGACACAAAAACAGGCCGCCATTTTGTCCCACCACCCATACGACACAAAAAACAGGCCGCCATTTTGTCCCACCACCCATACGACACAAAAACAGGCCGCCATTTTGTCCCACCACCCATACCACACAAAAAACAGGCCGCCATTTTGTCCCACCACCCACACGCCGCCATTTTGTCCCACCACCCACAGCCGCCATTTTGTCCCACCACCCACATCTTGCACTCACTCACATCCACAGGCCGATTCACAGCCGCCATTTTATCCCACCACCCACAGCCGCCATTTTGTCCCACCACCCACAGCCGCCATTTTGTCCCACCACCCACACGCCGCCATTTTGTCCCACCACCCACACGCCGATCATTCTGACGTCACACGCATGCGCTCCGCCCCAATACCGCCCCAAAACCTCCCCAAATGACGTCAAAAAAGGTTCTCGCGCATGCGCAGTGGGGCGCTATCCTGCCTTCTTGCGTACTACATACTACTAGCCCAACAGGCGAGGATCCAGGGCCGCCCAGGCCTCGAAGCTCCGGGGTCCTAGATCGCCGGAGATGCGTTCTGAGCTTTTTCCCGGAAATAAAACTGATCATACTGCATGCAGATTTATGGTTCTTTTTTCACGATTTTGTTCGCAATTATCAGCAAGCATCGATATTGAAAACATTGCACCTCATGCCTGAATCCGTTTGACTTTC
Organism: Hanleya hanleyi; assembly: GCA_036873755.1. Taxonomy (NCBI): domain Eukaryota; kingdom Metazoa; phylum Mollusca; class Polyplacophora; order Lepidopleurida; family Hanleyidae; genus Hanleya; species Hanleya hanleyi. The sequence goes on along the minus strand of JAVTVY010014553.1, from coordinate 54,055 downwards.
TAGATATATTTAACACATAAAAAAACGATGATGTTTTCATCATGGAACATTAGAACCAATATGATACCGATTCATTTACACAAAGTTAAAATAAGCGATCCTCGCAGCCTGACAGGCGAGGGACCAGAGACCGCCTAGACCCCGGAAGCTCCAGGGTCTCAGGTTGCCGAAGATGCGTTTCACGCGTTTTCCCGGAAATAAATCTGAACACAATGTATATAGATTTATGGTTCGAGGAATGTGCGAAAATGCTATTTAAATTTATTTGGAATAATAAGCCTGATAAAATAGCAAGAAAAACTCTTATACAGGACTTTTCCAGAGGAGGATTCAGAATGATACATTTAGAAACATTCCAAAAGTCATTAAAAATATCTTGGATTAGACGGCCAATGCACAATGGGCAACGTTGCTGGCAGATTCAGCCGACATAACAGCCACGTCTCTCTGGACTCTTGGCCCCTGTTCCGTTAAGTTGATTTTGGGAAGAATAAGTAATGTCTTTTGGAGAGATGTCTGTTTCGCCTATCTATAGACTTCTGCAATAATTTTGAAGTCCGGACAATAGTTGATATTTTTTCACAGCCGCTATGGTACAACGGCAATGTGCTGATCGATGGTAAATCGTTTTTTTTTTTACCAAAATTGGTATGACAAGGGAATAATATTTATATCCGATTTTTTCGATGAGAAGGGCATACCACGTTCTTATAGGAACTTCTGTGTGTCCTATAATATAAGTACACCATTTACATTATTTTATGGCCTCTTACACTGTGTATTAGAATATATAAAACTGTCTGGTTTTAAGGTACGAGATCCTGTTTATGGCCCTTTCATACCATTTTTCACTAAAGTGATATTGTTGATTGACAAGGGTTGCCAGGTTTATAATAGGATATACCTGAAGAATTTGAATTGTAATAATAAATTCGAAACCCGTTGGCAAGAATATTTCAACTTGCCTAGTGAGCAGATGTCATGGCCTAGAATCCATACTTTGGCAAAGTCATTTACCAACGATTCAAAGTTGTGGTGGTTTAGGTACAGAATAGTATCTCGTACTTTAACTTGCAGAGATTTATTGTTTAGGATGCATCTGATGGATGATAATGTGTGTTCCCTGTGTGGAAGAGGCTGAAACCATTGTACATTTACTGATAGATTGTCCTAAAACGGTAGTAATTCGAAACCAGGTTGTGGCATGGGTTGAAGAATGCACTTTACAAAGAATTTTCTTCTCGTCAAAGTCCATTATCTTCGATTTTTTAGGCACTAACTCGAAAGTACTCAATCTGGTGTCGTTAATAACAAACTATTGTATATACAGAGCCAGTATTCAGAGTAAAAATCCCGTTTTAAAGAGTATCAAATGTGAACTTACGAAGTATTATCTATCTGAAAAGTTAACTGCAAATATTTCTAATAGACTGTAAAATTTCGAAGAAAAATGAAAAAAAACTGGTACGGCCGTAGAATAATTGTAAATACTACCATAAGTATTGACATTAAGGTTGAAATTCAGTTCCGAACAACGTATCATTTTTTTAACTTCTCTTGTATCTAATGCGAGAACATCCTTGCTACAGGTCGGTTTCTATCTATATATTCTATACATGTTTGTACTAGAATTCAGCTTCATCACCTTCTTTTGTCAGTACGATACGGCCTCCTGACAGTCTATTCTTATACTTATATTTTATATTCTTATATTTATATTTTATATTCTTATATTTATATGACCATTATATGTATGTACGTGTATTGTATATCTGTTTTGATATCGGACAATAAAAAAAAATTATATAAAAAAAAGATTTATGGCTCTGTTTTCAAATTCGTTTCGCATAAACACGCATTTGGACTTCCTGGTAACAAAACAGGCCTTTAACACACCACTACACGTCCAGGCACTCTATCTGTAATTTTTATGTGGGGACATGATCAGTTAGGAGTGCCGAAAAGTTTGGGGGGGGGCGGCAAAGATATCCCCCCTCCCCTTCCTAAATCAAAAGCGCCCCTCCCCCCGCTTCCGACGCCACTGCAGATTTGTCTTGACTGGTAACAAAACACTATCTATTGTCGTGACTATAATACCAATTAACATGGACAACTCCAGGACACGCTGTCAACGGAGCCGGACTTTGGGGCTATATTTCTTCTTCGAAAGGAAAATCAGCATCAAAACAACATGTTGTGGGTGAACTACACTTCAGAAAAAAAAGATGAAGTTTCAAACTTTGAAGTCTTAATAATTGAATTTAGAGAAATCCCACACTCGTTTGACCATATATATGTACGCAAAGACGATGTTATATCGAGAGACTAATTACTCGGTTGGCGTGAACGTGGCCCAAGTATACTAAATCTATCTGCTGGTACTGTTTCCAGTGAACGAACGTTGAATGTAGTAACGTATTTCTATGTTACACTGTTATGAAGTACACCGTAAATTCAAGTTAAATGTACTGGCAGAAAAGGTGCCAGTACATTCAACTGTAAAATTACGTTGCACCATATTTTACAATTACCGCTTTTCACCAGGATTTAAACTGTAAAATGTTGCGCCGTATTTTATAATTACCGTTTATTGACATGCATTCAACTATATATTAGGTTACACTGTTATGTACAATTATCTTTTTTTTCAACATCCTTTCAACTATATAAATACTTGGCACCCTTGTCTACAATTATCGGTTCCGTGGCAACGTAGGTCACTGGAAGGCCGAAATAGTATTACTCTTTCGCGCATTTCAGCTCAAGTTTCGTGAATAATCACGGAGGAATCTGTGAAATTATTACACGAATATTGGGACACCACTCCAAGTCAGACAAAACCAAAACCAAACTGTTCTAAAACCGAAACTTAAAGTTAGTCGCTGCGTTCGTCACAGTGCGTGTTCTGATATTGCTCTGAATTTTGTATCGTACAATGCAGGTATGGAATGTTTCCTGTTGTTATAATTGTTCACTATATTATCAGAGTTCCCTCCCTTGTTCCAGTGCGAAACTGATGTTATAACTGACTACTAAGCGGCGGCTATGCCATGTGCTATTAAGATAAAGAGCCAGTCTCGAGTCAGTCATTTTGGGTGTTCAGTTGTTGTTTAATTCTAGCTGTGGACTTGTTATCAAAATACGGAACTGTTAACTGTCGTATCAACAAAGATACAACAGAATTGGCGACGAGAATTCTTCTGGACTCACGCACGATGGCACTGATTGGAAATTTAGGCGAGTTTCATTCCACAAAAGAGGAATTTGCGAACTATGTCGAGCGGATGCAACAATTCTTCGTTGCCAACGACATCGACGAGGAGCGGCACGTTGCTGTATTCTTGAGTGTTGTTGGTCCAAAAACATACGGTCTACTGAAAGACTTGTTGGCTCCAGAAACCCCACAATCGAAAACATTACGTGTTTTGTGTAACACATTGCAGACCCACCTCCACCCAGTACCACTCGTCATTGCAGAGCGTTTTAAATTCTACAAACGACCCCAACAGTCAGGTGAGAGTATCAGTTCATATGTTGCGGAATTAAAGAAACTATCACAGCATTGTGACTTTGGCAATTTTCTACCTCAGGCATTACGTGACCGTCTAGTTTGTGGCATCGCCAGTGAACCCACACAAAGGAAACTGTTGAGTGAAAGAGACTTAACATTTGGCAGAGCATTTCAGATAGCTGTAACAATGGAAATGGCAGACATTAATACTCGAGAACTCCAGAGTCAGGGAACTAGTGAAAATAGTTCAACGGATAGTAGACAAGTGAATAAAGTTTCATTTGTAAAGGGACCTCCAGCTTGGAAGGGGAAGGATGGTCAGAAGGGAGCAAATTCCAAATTGGTTTGCTTCCGATGTGGATCATAGCCCCGATGACTGTCACTATATTAAATGTAAATGCTACACGTATTCGCAGATTGGGCATTTGGCGAAAATGTGTAAATCGGGGAAACAACGCAAACCAAATTCATTGCCGATTGTGAAGGTCACAAGTGGGAAAATTTTCATGAAGAAACCCCTGAGGAATTCCCCGAAATCCAGGAATTAGGGATTTATTCTGTGGGGAACAAACCGCAAAGCGATGCCTATACTGCAGAATGTATGGTTAATGGGGAGTCGATTACCATGGAAGTTGACACAGGTGCCACAATGACAATTCTGCCAGTGGATGTATACAAGGAAAACCTGTCTCATGTGTCACTGCAAAGAACAAAACATCAGCTAAAAACTTACAATGGGGCTAAGCTTCCACTCCTGGGAGAAGCAGATGTACATGTAACCTACCAAGGTCAGACAAACACTTTACCCCTGGTTGTTGCAGACATGACTGACCAGCCCCCAGTTCTCGGCCGAAATTGGTTGAAACATATTAGGCTTGATTGGAAGGAAATTTTCAAGGTCGTGGAACACACAGGTATCCAGGACAATTTAGATTCTCACAAGGCAATGTTTGAGCCAGGATGTGGTACAATTACTGGGCACACAGCAAAAATCCATGTGCAGGAGAATGCTACTCCACGATTCTTTCGCCCACGACCTGTGCCTTACGCCTTGAGAGATACAGTGGGCAGGGAATTAGAGCGCCTTGAAAATGAAGGAATAATCACCAAGGTGGAGACGAGCAACTGGGCTTCTCCCATTGTTGTTGTTGAGAAATCTGATAAATCCGTGCGCATATGTGGAGATTACAAGGTAGCTGTTAACCAATGTATTGATGTCAGCCAACATCCCCTGCCCACGCCCCAGGATTTATTTTCTGTACTTTCTGGTGGGAGATATTTTACCAAACTTGATCTTACCCAGGCATATCAACAGATGGTATTGGATGAGGAGTCCAAGAAATTCCTAACCATAAATACCCACCGGGGGTTATATGTTTACAACCGTCTACCATATGGAGTTTCAAGTGCAAGTTCTATATTCCAGAACACCATGGACAAAGTGCTGCAGGGCCTTGAAGGAGTTGGATGTTACCAGGATGATATACTCATCATGTCAAAAACAGAGGCAGAACATCGGGCACGTGCGGATGCTGTGTTGACACGCCTGGAGGAACACGGGATTCGCCTCAAGCCAGAGAAGTGTGAATTCATGAAGCCGGAAGTGCCTTTTCTAGGCCATGTCATTGATGCAGAAGGACTGCATCCGACAACTGAAAAAGTGAAAGCTATTGTAGATGCCCCGCGACCGCGTGGCGTGAGTGAAGTACGTTCTTTTCTGGGCATGATTCAATATTACGCCAAGTTCCCACCGAGGCTATCAACAACACTTCATCCGCTGAATGATTTGCTCAAAGCAGGAACTCCTTGGAAATGGACCAAGGAGTGTGATGAGGCATTCAAAACAGCAAAAGAACATTTGTCTTCGGCCCCAGTATTGAACCACTACGATGTTAACTTACCCATCAAGCTGGATTGTGATGCATCATCCTATGGCTTGGGTGCTGTCATATCCCACATAATGAGCGATGGTTCCGAGAAACCAGTAGCATTTGCCTCCAGGACACTTACTTCAAGTGAAAGAAACTATGCCAAGCTCGAGAGGGAAACGCTTTCGATAATTTTCGGAATTAAAAAATTCCACCAGTACCTATATGGGCAGCAATTCACATTAGTGACTGATCACAAACCCCTCCTGGCGATACTAGGTCCGAAAGCAAGTGTACCGACACTCGCAGCAGCAAGACTGCAGCGATGGGCCTTGATCTTGGCTTCCTATCAGTATGATATTCAATATCGTAAAAGTGAAGACCACGCTAATGCTGATGCGCTCTCGCGGCTACCACTTGAAGAGACTAAATCACCTGATGGGAGCAACATGTCCAGTGTGTTTCATGTTGACCGGTTTGATGATATCCCGGTGACAGCCGCAGAGGTAAGGAAGTCGACAGCGAAAAGATCCTGTCCTATCGCGTGTTCTAGATTTGACCTTGAATGGATGGCCTAGTCACATGGATGATGCGGATCTTCAACCTTATTTCAGCAAGCGGCACGAACTGTCTGTCGATCAGGGTTGTGTGTTATGGGGTATCCGTGTCATTATTCCCAAATCAATGAGAGACCGGGTTCTCCACTCCTTGACTGATGAACATCTTGGCATATGCAGGACAAAATCACTGGCCAGGAGCGTGCTTTGGTGGCCTAATCTTGACAGTGATATAGAACAGGACATACAAAACTGTGAAAAATGTCGATCTGTAAAGAATCAAGCACCAGTGGCTCCTCTTCACCCTTGGCAATGGCCCTCAAGACCATGGGAGAGAATCCACATAGATTTCGCAGAATTTGAGGGAAAGCATTATTTGGTGTGTGTTGATGCTTACTCGAAATGGCCCGAAATAGTACCAATGTCCACCACCACGTCTGGTAAAACTATCGACGTAATGCGGGACATATTTGCTTCGCATGGTTTGCCAGATGTGGTTGTGTCTGATAACGGACCCCAGCTCACGTCCCACGAGTTTGATTCGTTTCTTCAGAGGAGTGGAATCCGGCATATCAAAACTCCTCCGTACCATCCAGCGAGTAATGGCGCTGCTGAGCGAATGGTACAAACTCTTAAACAAAACTTGGAACTGAACAAACATAGCAACTTAACCATTCAGCACCAGTTGGCGAACTTTGTCTTCTCTTACAGAACGACACCGCACACGTTAACTGGCAGTTCCCCTTCAGAACTTATGTGCAAACGCCAATTGAGAACCAGATTTAGTCTGATGAAACCTCAATTGGCCCAGTCAGTTGAAAGCAAACAGGAAAAGCCTGTTTTTTCCCCTGGGGAAAATGTTATGGTGCGCAATTTCAGAGGTCCACAGAAGTGGAAACGTGGAACAATATTACAGCGACTTGGCCCTCTAGCATACATTGTCCAGACTGGAGAAAGAAATTGTCATGTTCATATTGATCATCTGATACCAGGCCCAAATGGTCACAATACAGTAGTGGTGGATTCGACCCCGGTTGGTTGGGAGTCAGATCCTATTGCCCCCGCCAAAGTCCCTCGGACTGATTCTATACCCCTACCAACTGTTGCCCCAATTACGTCTGATGCCGAAGTAGAGGAAGAACGAAAACCACTTGAAACGGATGCTCCAATTCTCGCTGTAGCTACACCATTGTCGCGTCGATACCCCCAACGTGAAAGACACATTCCTCAAAGAATGGACTTATAAATAGTTAAATGATGTAACACGCTATTCTGAGAGTACGAACTAGATGTATCTGCATGATACTCGTCTGAGACAGTTAAAAATTTAGAGTTTAATCAGGCAGTTGCCTTGTATTTTAGTTTGGTATTTTATTCTGTGTTATATTCAGGTACTTTTCATTACAATTTGTGTGCATTCTGCTTTAACCATACGAGACATTGCAATTGCGCATGTTCTACTGACTGTCTGAGACATTTCTGTCTAACGCGAACTAATCATTGGAACTATAATCTGGCTGCAGAACAGTAAATGTTAGTGTGGAGGAGTGTTATAATTGTTCACTATATTATCAGGGTTCCCTCCCTTGTTCCAGTGCGAAACTGATGTTATAACTGACTACTAAGCGGCGGCTATGCCATGTGCTATTAAGATAAAGAGCCAGTCTCGAGTCAGCCATTTTGGGTGTTCAGTTGTTGTTTAATTCTAGCTGTGGACTTGTTATCAAAATACTGATCTGTTAACTGTCGTATCAACAAAGATACAACACCTGTAACTGGGCTTTTCGTGTGCAAAGATATCACCTTCCTTTCAGAGAAAACAGGAATTTTATGTTACGTTTCTGCGCAGTTTACGATTCCAGTTGATGTCAACTGAAATATCGCAGTCCAATTTACATATCAATATGTTTACGATTAAATGCATTGTAAACTCCAACATACATTTACTGTGAAATACCGTTAATTTATACAAGTGTAGCATATTGAATATTAATGCTGTGGTTGAAATAACGTTCAGATTAAATAAATCCCGAAGACAAACATTTTGATCTTGGCAACATGGAGACTGTTATCTGAAGGACGATCGTCAGAATAGTCTGTTGTAACTTGAGCCATTTATGCTATAATAATTGAACGTAGTAATTCATATCGAAGCCTAGAATAATTAACGAGACACTATTAAAATATTGCACTCATGAAACAAGGATTTGCGACTATGGATGCTGGCTACCACATGCAGGAGTTAGTTCTACTAATTCCGGTAAAAATACACCACTACATGTGTCAGCATTTAAGGGTCCCGTTAACTTTCACATGCAAAAAGTTGATGTTCAGGCCCCCTAAATTACAATCTTATATTAAAGTATTAAAGTACTACTTGGAAGAAAGGATATCCCAAAATTAGATATAGTTTGACCGTGTTGGGGTTTTTTTCGGATGTATGGGAAAATCGAGGATAGAACATGAATTTCAATGCAATTTTACGATTCAGTCAAAAATGAGTAACATTTATACAGTATTTTCGTTATTTGGGATTACACTATCTTAGAATAGCACAGATTTTAGTGCTGAAAAATTGGTCGAGTCCAGAGCGGGATTCGAACCAGCGACTCCAGAGTCAGGCATCTAATCGCCAGCACTGTATGTCGGCGATCTAAACCACTCGGCCAACGGGCCTCCCACAAAAATAGGAGGTAGCAGACCGGAAGTCTTGAAAGCGAACATACAGTACCCCTCTGATGATCGTAATGACACAGCTCCCACAGCTGAACAGGAAGATATGTTTTTTATCATTCAGAAAGTGATCGTATAAGAGTATTTTTGTTATTTGGGATCACACTATCATCAGAGGGGTACTATATATTCGCTTTCAAGTCTACCGGTCTGCTACCTCCTATTTTTGTGGGAGGCCAGTTGGCCGAGTGCTTCAGATCGCCGACATACAGAGCTGGCGATTAGCTGCCTGGCTCTGGAGTAGCTGGTGCGAATCCCGCTCGGGACTTGATCAATTTTTCTGCACTAGGATCTGTGCTATTCTAAGATAGTGTAATCCCAAATAACGAAAATACTGTTAAACGATCACTGATAAAATGATAAAAATATATCTACCTTATATACAATCTTAGAAAACGATTATCATGATGAATATATGATTTCTTTGCTTATATACTTACCTCATGTATTAATAGAGATAAGTACCAAAAATGCATGTTAAAAGACAAGAGAAAACCTGCAATCCAAAATGTAGGTACGCTGTGCCTGAAGCGTACATTTGAGTTTTCCACCACAAAGCTTAACTTTTAACCGCTGGTGACCGTTTTGAGCGAATTGCTTAAGTCCATTATTTATTTTCAATTGATATGGATGCTCATTTGCCCATAAATCTCGGTTCCGTGGAATATATCGGGGGACATCGATCAAACGGAAGGTAACGATAACCAATAAGAGTTGCATGCAATGACACGGTCAAAGAAGGAGGTAGAATGCTCGTAACATTATCGTACCCGATCCGGCCACTTTGTCTACTGTCACCCCATGTTTGTTTGCCATGAAACCGAGCACCGAGAAGATTATGAAGCCCGACAGAAAACTCGTACCACTGTTGAAACAGGTGAATATCAGCAAATGCCTGTGCAGAGAAAAAATGAAGATACAATCTTTAGTGAACATACCAAACACTAAATATCTGTAATATAATACAATGTACATAACACATAACACAACTTTTTTGTAAGATTATAGGTATTTTGGGAGTGGGGTAAGATTTTAACTTTTTTCTGGGATATTATACCAGATATTCCGATCTTGTTACTGAAATTGTTAAAATTATAGTCGTAAAACAAGAAAAAAGGTATAAATTCTATAATTTGGAAGATTATCTTGTATATGATGTTACACATTAACTTTTATCCGTTGATGACCGTTTTGAACGAATTGCCCATAAATCTCGGTTTTGTGGAATTTTATCGGAGGACATGCATACGATAGCCTGTGTTTTGGTACAAATTTGGTATGCTGATGGAGCGATTGAATTGATAAATCATACCAACTTGATTTTTTTTCCATGAGATTGGGAAACTAAAAAAAAAAAATACATGTAATCTGCCTAATTTCGACGCTTTTTTTCACTGAGCCAGAGTGACTGCTCTTATATGACAGTCGAGTTTTTCAAAATTAGACCATTACATATCCGATGCCTGTAATTTGGGAATCATTCTGACGGAGAAATGAAACAGTTTCAAATGTTCTCGGGCAATCGATAATAATTCAAGAACATCTCAGTGCCAAATCTAGGTAGGAGGTACAGGTAACAAGACCATGTGATAGTTTTATTTTGTGCTGATCCACCTATAGATAGGTGGCAACTCCTGGGAGAAAAGTTAAAATTTAATTTCCGGACAGTAGGCCGAGGTAAAATTGCATTTCCGGACAGTAACTGTTGGACCTGAACGCATTCTTTCAAATTTGGTATGTGGGTACCTTCCCTCAAGATATCTTTTTGGGGCCATATTAATGATGTTTTTCCTAAGTTTTACGTTTTTACTCCCTTCACAAATAATGAACGTTTCCGTTACTAAAGATGCAAAATATTCGATCGACTGTATCTAATTTATTGCCGCAATAATGCCATTTTAACTCGCTGAAATCCAATGCATACTCTTGCAAGCTTACAACCGGTCAAAATGTATTCGTGGGCCACCTGTATACATTCGAAATGTTGTAGGTACCGTATGCAGGAAAGAGGAGTCGCCAAACCCCAAATTTGCACAACTGACTATTACAACCAGGTGCCTTCTCTCAATGTTTCTCAAATTTGGAGAACACATGACACAGATAGAAAAGTACAACGGTAGAGTGGCTGCATATAGGGACCGTGTGAACATAGTGTAATACTGATACTAATAGTTTGATAACATGTGCCTAATACCGTTCAACTCCATCAAAGCGTGACTGAAATGCATTGTACCTTAGTTAACGACTTCGAGATTCGTTTGGCTATCGAATATTGGTCATTACAAATTACTCACCCGTACATCTGTTTATATCAGATCTATGTCGGTTGTTTAACCATACCTGGCCTGCGAGGGCACTTTTCGCAACCCCCCTGTTGTTTTTTGTTCCTCTTTCTGGAACGACGAATGATTGAGAGCTGATACCCAGTGACTTATTACATTATCATATTGGGATCATTTTGAGCCTATTTGCATGCCCACAAGCAGAGGATCATGGGTAAATTCAAAATGGCGGCCATGTGGGGTACCAGAAAAGTGATATTTTCGATGAACTTTTTTCCACATGAAAAAGTGGGTAAAACGTATTCTATTCTATTTCATTTCAGATTATTTATTATTTACTAGTGTATCATGTAGTTTTAGCGAAGAAATCGCCTAAATAAACGAGAGATCCTGAAGGATCTTGGCGCCCACCATTGTCCGATAATTGTAAGCTAATGACAAGAGGATCTTTTTGTCCATTGTTACTAAGAACAAACGATTGATTTGTAATTTTGTTTACAGAATTTCGAATCTGAGCGAAAAAGATCGAAAAAGGGACACTGGAAAACACCAAGATATCATCTTTCTAAGTTTAAGGAGTTTCAAGATTTCTAGAAACTGTACTTATGTCAGTTGTAATAGTACAAGAGAAAACAGCAAAGTTGGTCTGAAACTGAATGTCCGGAGGATCATTCGTCTTCGTTTTGTAGTATTTTTTTTGCACGTGTCATCATTGGGTACTGGAAGCGAAGACAAATGTCTTTGACCCTCTGGCATGAGCTATGAAACATACTTAAGATTTTATAATTAGGAACGAATGCTAATTCTGTTCTGTTTACTGGGCTAGTTTGAGATATCTCTTTCAAGATACCATGCTCGAAAATAGTAACATGGTACAATACTTAATACTGAAGGGATCCGCGCAGTTATGTTGAAACCTCGAAAGTGTCTGAATCCTGATTATCTCCCTTGGATCGAAAAACACAGTAGTCTAAAGTCGAGTTGTAACGTTGTGTCACAATAGTGACGTCCCTTCAAGTAGCCGACCAGTCGGCAGACGAAATAGTTCACTGGACTAAGAAAACTGATTTAAAATTTGAAAATTTGCAGTAGTTCGAGAAATGGCAATAACAAGGTTTTCTGGGGAAAATCCACGATGGCTGCCTTGTGGACATATTGAATTTTCAAGTCGGACCAGAAAATGTATCTTGCACAACTAGACCCAACGGGGAACCTGTGTACCAAATTTGAGAAAGATCCATGAAGTAGTTCCTGAGAAATCGCGATAACAAGGTTTCATGAGGAAATCCAAGATGGCTGCCTGGTGGCCATATTGGATTTTCGAATCAGACCAGAAAAGGTATCTTGCACAACTAGACCCCATTGAGAACCTGTGTACCGAATTTGGGAAAGATCCATGCAGTAGTTCTTGAGAAATCGCGATAACAATGTTTCATGGGGGAAATCCAAGATGGCCGCCTTGTGGCCATATTGGATTTTCGAATCGGACCAGAAAAGGTATCTCGCACAAGTAGACCCCAAGGGGAACATGTGTACCAAATTTGAGAAAGATCCATGCAGTAGTTTCTGAGAAATCGCGATAACAAGGTTTCATGGGGAAATCCAAGATGGCCGCCTTGTGGCCATATTGGTTTTTCGATTCGGACCGAAAAAGATGTCTTGCACAACTAGACCCTAAGGGGAACCTGTGTATCAAATTTGAGAAAGATCCATTCCGTACTTCCTGAGAAATGACATTAAAGTTTCATAGGGAAATCCAAGATGGCTGCCTGGTGGCTATATTGGATTTTCGAATCGGACAAGAAAAGGCATCTTGCACAACTAGTGAGTGAGTGAATAGGGTTTAACGTTTAAGGTATCTTGCACAACTAGACCCCAAGGGGAACCTGTATACCAAATTTGAGAAAGATCCATGAAGTAGTTCCTGAGAAATCGCGATAACAAGGTTTCATGGGGAAATCCAAGATGGCCGCCTTGTGGCCATATTGGATTTTCGAATCGGACCACAAAGGTATGTTGCACAACTACACCCCACGGGTAGCCTGTGTACCGAATTTGGGAAAGATCCATGCAGTAGTTCCTGAGAAATCGCGATAACGAGGTTTCATGGGGAAATCCAAGATGGCCGCCTTGTGGCCATATTGGATTTTCGAATCGGACCAGAAAAGGTATCTTGCACAACTACACCCCACGGGGAACCTGTGTACCGAATTTGGGAAAGATCCATGCAGTAGTTCCTGAGAAATCGCGATAACGAGGTTTCATGGGGAAATCCAAGATGGCCGCCTTGTGGCCATATTGTATTTTCGAATCGGATCAGAAAAGGTATCTTGCACAACTGGACCACAAGCGGAACCTGTGTACCAAATTTGACAAAGATCCATGCAGTATTTCCTGAGAAACCACAATAACAAAGTTTCATGGGAAAATCTAATATGGCTGCCTGTTGGCATATTGGATTTTCGATTCGGACGGAAAAAGGTATCTTGCACAACTAGACCCTAAGGGGAACCTGTGTACCAAATTTGAGAAAGATCCATGCAGTACTTCTTGTGAAATGACAATAACAATGTTTCATGGGGAAATCCAAGATGGCTGCCTGGTGGCCATATTCGATTTTCGAATCGGACAAGAAAAGGCATCTTGCTCAACTAGATCCCAAGAGGAACCTGTATGCCAAATTTTGAGAAATCGCGTTAACAAGGTTTCATAGGGAAATCCACGATGGCCGCCTTGTGGCCATATTGGATTTTCGAATCGGACCAGAAAAGGTATATTGCACAAATACATCCCAAGGGGAACCTGTGTACCGAATTTGGGAAAGATCCATGCAGTAGTTCCTGAGAAATCGCGATAACGAGGTTTCATGGGGAAATCCAAGATGGCCGCCTTGTGGCCATATTGGATTCTCGAATCGGACCAGAAAAGGTATCTTGCACAACTAGACCCCAAGGGGAACCTGTGTACCGAATGTGGGAAAGATCCATGCAGTTGTTCCTGAGAAATCGCGATAACAAGGTTTCATGGTGAAATCCAAGATGGCCGCCTTGTGGCCATATTGGATTTTCGAATCGGACCAGAAAAGGTATCTGCACAACTAGACCCCAAGGAGAACCTGTGTACCAAATTTCAGAAAGATCCATGCAGTAGTTCCTGGGAAATCGCGATAACAAGGTTTCATGGGGAAATCCAAGATGGTTGCCTGATAGCCATATTGGATTTTCGAATCGGACCAGAAAAGGTATCTTGCACTAGACCCCAAGGGGAACCTGTGTACCGAATTTGGGAAAGATCCATGCAGTTGTTCCTGAGAAATCGCGATAACAAGGTTTCATGGGGAAATCCAAGATGGCCGCCTTGTGGCCATATTGGATTTTCGAATCGGACCAGAAAAGGTATCTGCACAACTAGACCCCAAGGAGAACCTGTGTACCAAATTTCAGAAAGATCCATGCAGTAGTTCCTGGGAAATCGCGATAACAAGGTTTCATGGGAAAATCCATGATGGCCGCCTTGTGGCCATATTGGATTTTCGAATCGGACCGGAAAAGGTACCTGCACAACTAGACCCCAAGGGGAACCTGTGTACCAAATTTCAGAAAGATCCTTGGAGTAGTTCCTGAGAAATCACGATAACAAGAATTGTTTACGGACGGACGACGGACGACGGATGACGAACGAAAAGCGACTTGAACAGCCCACCATCTGGTGATGGTGGGCTAAAAAGTCTAAAACTGAACGAAAAATCGGCCAAACCAGTGACGTCACTGTGATGTCATCTTGGTGGCCTTCTTAGCCTTTTATTTTTACATTTTCTAGTAGAGCTTTGCCCCAAAATATAATGTGGTAAGTTTCAGATTTCTAACCTTAGGGATAGCGAAAATATATAGGTGCACTTTCCGCTTGCCCCCACCCTGGTTGCGGTACATCCCAAATCACCCAGGCCAGATATGGTTAAGGGATAAACCTTACAGTTGATGGTTGTGTCGCCACTCACGCTGACGCCTGTTTGAACAGCATAATAACCACCGACGCGGGGTTTTTAATTCCTTCTAATCAGAACAATAAAATTTTCTGTGGTTGCTGCTTCACAAACACTATAGTTACGCGATAAAACAGAAGCTAGAATATGAATTTACGACAAAGGAAAGCAAATTTTAAGAGAAGAAAAGTTTTACAAAGTGCACTCCTTCCCTTTCACTAAACACTATTTGACATTTGGGCCATTAATATTAGGCGGGTTTAATACGGATACGTATATTGAATTCTAAGTCATAAGCCGAGACTGGTCTAGAAACTCTGAAAAAGATCTGAAAGCTATCGAATATACATCAACACTGAGGTAGCTCGTAGATTAAGGTATGAGCTGTGAGGGAAAAGGTCCAATAATCTGTCACATACCTTAATGAGTTATGGTGAAATGCATTACAACTTCCCAAGGGGGTGTGAATCGAAAGCCCCACATTATATGAGTAAAACACCTGTATACCAGCTTCTAACCAGACCTATGATAAAACAGTAAACCATCTTAGATCAGTCGTTTTCAATTGAGCTTTGCAAGAACTAAAATTGCAGTAATAGGAATTATAAACAAAATGTAATCCCCGAACCGATTGAAGTATGGTATCATGTTAAAGAATAGAAAACCCTAAGGCGATGCATACTAATATCGAAATAACTATATCATAAGTATTCGAAAAACAAAACAAATCAGCTTTTCTAGTAATTCCGAATGAATGAGAACGTTTTGAACATCAGAGCTATTGCCCAG
The DNA here is from genome assembly GCA_036873755.1 of Hanleya hanleyi. Classification (NCBI taxonomy): domain Eukaryota; kingdom Metazoa; phylum Mollusca; class Polyplacophora; order Lepidopleurida; family Hanleyidae; genus Hanleya; species Hanleya hanleyi. The sequence continues at coordinate 38,333 of JAVTVY010014553.1, read as the reverse complement.
ATCAAAAATCCATGGAGGTCGCCAGAGAGCCGTTTGCCAATAAAAATCCTTGAAATATCACCTGACAATATTCCTGTGACGTAGTTGTGCTCCTGGCAGTGTAGCTAATAACATGGAGACCAATTGTAAATTATTGTGTCGATGGCTTTTGACAGATCAGTCAGTGGACCTTTCTTTACGCTCCGAGACGATTATGAGGATCGTGATATATGAATGTCGAATTGATATTCAGAATGACATGTGGCATTGTGCATATGATTTCATGAGCTCTCTTTTTGGAGGGAGGAATATCAGGCCACATCACCCGATAGCGGTAGAAGAAACGCTGCTATATAATGCTGCCGTTGTTGTTGTTTAATGCTTTACCTTATGGGATAGAACCCGGATGACAACCGGATTTTTGTCGCAGCGCCATCTACATAAAAGCCGTGTGACCTGTCAAACGTCACAGTCATTCCAACATGTCGCAGATCATGAAGTGTTAAAGTGTGGACGATAAATCGGTGTTTACTCAGCTGTATAATTTTGCCAATGATAACATCGTCGAGATTATTGGCTCATCATCATAATGACATTTTCATGTCATATCAATGAACTACCACAACATGATTGTAAATTACGGAACTGCCCACCAACAATCATTTTCTATCATTTTGGCCTTATGAAAGTCGTCTTCACTTTGATAACACTTTTCTTGTTAAGGGAGTAGAGGACGTTCATTTCTAGAGGTTGAAATTTTTTTAAACTTCAGGATTTTTTCATCAGGTTAGGAGATGATCCTTGAGAAAAAATATGGGGTCACCATAATCGTTAAAAAATATGGCAGCCAGATGCATGTATACCATTTAAAAGCCATGATACTGAATACATAGGGAAATTTGAATTTTTTCTTCTTTGATGCTCAATAAATCAAACTTCCCGCGGTCAAATTTTCCCCATTTTGCTATATAATACTAAACACATATAGTGCTTGTTAAATATGTTATAAAAACAGTGGGACACCATACTTTCTTAGAAAATATTAGCGGTATAACAGATAAACCGAGTCTTTTTAGTACTATTTCCACGAGAGGGTGAAGTTTCATTTATTAGTCATTCAGAAGTTGAATAAGAGTGAATTTGGGAGTATTCCGGAGGAATAATTTTTAAACGATGGAGCAGTTTGCACCCTCCAACCCTTAAATTTAAAGAACTTAGTCCTGTCTTACCCTCGGAGTTGTAATATTTTTGGAACAGAGAAAACTGACACGGATGGCGACACTCTCATATTACCTTGCCTGGTCTCTTAAAACAAGCTAAATGGACTGCTACTTGAACGGTTCAAAATTACCTGTGCCTCAGCGAGTTTACTCCAATCAGGAAGTAGATAAAATTGTATGCCTTGAGCAGCGCCCTCTAGTGTCACGCCTCGGATGAGAAGAACGATCAGAAAGACATATGGCGTCGTCACAGTCACGTAACTTATCTAGTATGGAAGTGAACATACACCATTAATATTAATATCTCAAAGTAATACTTAAAGGTGAACTGCAAAGCTTTTAATTTTATCTAAATTGTTGCTTATATACATCTTATCTTATGTGACATAACTTTTATACGTTTTTGGGGCAAATATAGTTTGCAAAATTGTACTAATAACAATATTTAAGTTACCCTGTTATAAATCCGTCTCGAAAACTTGCATCGCTTGTCTCTCTTGGTTTGTAGAACGTTATGACGTTATAGTGGTCCCCTTCATTCAAGTTTTGTTCAAATGTGACGTCATGCTACGTCGGATGAATGAACGAGGACCACTATAACCTCATGACGTTCCAAAAACAACGGGAGGCAAGCGATGACGTTTTTAAAAGTTCTGGCTCTCGGTATAAGTTTTGACTTCTCATATGCCCAAAATAAAACAATAACCAACAGAACTATTACCACATACAATTGTAACAACTATAGAAGTTCTTGTTTTATGACATTTTAACAGAACATTGGAAAGCTTTTCAGTTCACCTTTAAAGAAGAACCATTTATAATACCCAGGAAAGACACCGGTACCGTTCAATACACCCACAAACGGTAGCAGAATAAGCATCAATACAATTCAAATATTCAAATAAATAGCTCACCTTTCCTGTGAGTTTCACCCCTTTCCATACACAAAAGTAGACAATTATCCAAGCAAGTAGAAGGCATAGGGTAAGATCCCATTTGATATACCCGCTCTGTTCGATACCCGAACTAAGACCCAAAACTTTCCTCCTAAAAAAAAAAAAAAAAAAAAAAAAAAAAATACAGAGTAAGATGAAAGAAGATGAATATATGATTACTAAAATATTTGATTACTAAAATATTTGATTACGGCATAAGACATTAGGCAGACAGTCGACATCCGCAAACAGCTGCTAGCTAACTTTCCTTCCAAGGTTTGTGGATTCCCACGAGGAAAATAAACCAAGATGGCATTTTTCTTTGATTACCTAGTTCAAGTATTAACATTAGACATAATGAAAAGAAGATTACAAAAGGATATAGGGCGTTAATATAATGGTGCAATAGCTTATCGTAGCTAACGCGTACATCATCTTCCTTAAACATTTTCAAGCTGAATTGAATTCATGTAAAGGAATAGAATACAAATGCTAGATTTGCAATGCATGATCTAAGTAGGGTGCATTGCTTTACTGTGATATTGATTGTTATACATGTATATCGTTTTATTACCTTGCTTTATAGTCGACAAATAGCCTGTGCTAGTGTTTTATGTTCTTGTACCACTTTAAATTCGGTTGTTCGAACTTAACTGAATATTTGTATCGTGTACTGTATTTGTATCTATGCTAGTTTTGAGGACTTTCTATGAATGAGTTTCTCTTGTAACAAAAATATGATATCTCAAACCAAAATCACTCTTCTTTCTTTTAAATAATCAAACATCCTAATATATTGTGTGGCACTATAATTTTGGTTTGAGGTGTCAAGTTTTTGCTACAAGAGGAAACCATTCCTTTATATACCTCAAAAATACCAAAAATAGAACAATGAACACATTTTGATCATTCATATCTCCAGTATTATGCAATTGAACATCGCAGTTCTTCCATGGCTGAAATTTCCGAATGTAAACTTCAGGTGAAATCAGATTTGACGGGTATTGGATTGAAAAAGAAAATCTGCTTTTTTACTATGACTCAATAGAGAGTGTTTCCCATATTAACATCTCATATCCCTTTGATTCTAAAGAGTACAGTTTGAATTGTGAACACACATGGTATTTGTTAGATGATTTGATTTTTATCATGGGTCATAGTATGCCAAGACCGCAGCCGATGATCGCGTAATGATGTATTTGACTCTTTAGAATGAGTTCCGTTTTAGAGGTATACTCCATACAAATTCCACATCATCCGTCAGTAGTTGCGTATGGGGGTAGTTGCATCAGTCAGGTTCATTACAAACTTGGCTATAGCGCTTATGCCGGTGTTAGGGGCCGTGTGGTCAGGTCATCCAAGTTGCCACATGAACAGGTACAATAAAAGCGTACCTGAGATACAACACATATCACGAATCGTTAGATTCTTGGTATGTGCTTTAGAATAGGTTAACCAGAATACTATACTGTGAAGCCATGTGACTCTGTCAGTATGTCGGCACCTCTTCCCACTTCCCTTATATGTGTTGTAATAGGTACCAATTCCGACTACAGTTTCGATTTTCGTTCGATTATGTGGCGGTTCCATATCCTCAATGGCAACAAACCGATAATATCCTATGCGGTATTAAAGGTCATGAGATGTTTTGATTTGTCTGATATATGTAGATTGACATCTTCACATTTCAAGTCAGATATTACACTAACCTTCAGTAATTTCCCCTGACCTGCTGAATGAGGTTAAATATTCAACGGGAAAACCACATTATGTTATGGATAACCAATGAAGACAGAAGCTAAACGAGCATCGTGCCGCGAGGTTTTCCTTTGTACTCCCAATATGGCAAGCGGTGAATGTATTGTTTCTCAAACGGCGAATGGACCAATCTAGGTAAACCAAGATGGTAAATCAGGGGAATACCATCTAGACGTAACGCTATGAAAACTTCGTGCGAAATGGTCGCCTATATTCTGCTAGATCCCATAATGAACCAATCACGACCATTTCTGACTTTTCTCTCTGACACTGATTGACGTTTACTTCACGGAGATTAACATCTTCGCGCGGCACAATCGTTTGATATTTTCCATCCACTAACAGAACCAGACTTCGGCGGGAGTAAACTCTTCGATCTTCACGCAAACTGTCTGGAAATGATGCCATATTTGGATACTGTTTCTCGATAATGTTTATATATTAGTCCACGTGATACCGTGTGTAATTACTGTGGGCGTGATTTCAACAAGCTAGCCACCTGATTGGCTAACAAATGTAGTTCCAGATTCGCATGGGATTTATTTAGGGCTGAATTCAGATATAATATTCCGCAATACCGAGTTTACTGAGACTGGGAATTGACGTTTCCTTTGAATAGGCAATCACATTTGTAATTTGAAGAGGTAATAATTTTGTTGACTCGTAATATGGTCCGTGATATATTTACAGAGCTATGACATCACGAGTCCGTGTTCTGGAGAAAGAAACGTGTCACGTTCGGTCAAGGCGTGTACGTGTAGTGTTGGAGTCTTGGTCTATGAAGATTGATAGCCCAGTGTAGTTCCACGACAGACCAAACAGTGAGTGAGTGAGTGAATATGATTTAACGTCGCCTTCAACTATATTTCAGTCATATCACGACGTTGGGTCCTATTCCTTTCCACACCCGGGAACCACACGGGTGGGGTCCTATTCCTTTTCACACCCGGGAACCCCACGGGTGCCTCAGTTAGTCGCCTCTTACGACAAGCTGTCTGAGGAGCTGAGGCCTATTCTTACCATGACCGAACATTGATCGGTGAAGTAGTACATAGGAGGAAGGAAATCCCCTACATATGAATCGGGTATTGGGCGGACACGAATCCACACGAATGCAGGTCTTGCATATGAAGTTTGGAAGAAAAAGCTATTTACAACTGGGTGGTTTGACAACGGTTGGTTCAATGGCATTTGCGATGATTCTTAACATTTCAATTTGGTGAAGTTCGTCGCGAGGCTGGTCGCTCAGTTCCAAGGGTATATATTCCTGGCAGGTGAACAACATGGGGCAATATTAGATCAAATCGAATATTACATTCACCTGATGAGAGACCAATGCCTTCAAATACATATTTCTGATCAGCTACGAATGATACCTTGTCAACGCCAGTTGAGGAGATTTTTGACACCTCTAGATGAACAAGCCGCCAGAGAGAGATACTGACAGCACTAAATGTCTCTAAATCACTAGATGGCTGCTTTCGTACCGAGGAAAGAAACTGAATTACACCGAAGTCAAGCGGGTAATTTATCTCTAAAAGGCAGAACTCAAATTGGCATGGTCATGACTACAAAACAAGCTACAGAGACATATTATGAAGGTCATTGTCGCCATAACCTGATAACTGACACGTTCATTTTCCGATGTACCAAGCCTACAGCAAACATTGTATGAAAATATATTATGTTATCCGCTAGCCTATATGCTATTATACAGATATTGCATGCTGTGAGGTGTGATATCACGATTTTTCAGCAATAGAAGGTGCTGTTCATCGAACAGTCATTCATATAATATAATATAATATAATATAATATAATATAATATAATATAATATAATATAATATAATATAATATAATATAATATAATATAATATAATATAATATAATATAATATAATATAATATAATATAATATAATATAATATAATATAATATAATATAATATAATATAATATATATAATATAATATAATATAATATAATATAATATAATATAATATAATATAATATAATATAATATAATATTATAATATAATATAATATAATATAATATAATATAATATAATATAATATAATATAATATAATATAATATAATATAATATAATATAATATAATATAATATAATGCTTTATTTGTTTCTAGAGGATTGCACACAGCCCGAGGGCTACAAAGGTGGTTTCCTCTACAGTAAATATATACATGATATTAATAACTGGCCATGATTAACTAGAAGACTTATTTAGAATATACATATACATACACATACACATATACCCATACACACATATATATATACACAAATACATACATACATATGCATACATATATATATATATAAGTGTTTTCGTCCGCTTGCATAGAACAAAATAAAAATAGAAAAGGCAATGGACTATAATATGTCAACAATAACACAATTATTAACATTCTGCAAAAATTATTTGAAACCTAACCATCCAATGCCCGTTTAAAACGCCCAGTAGCATTAATGTATTCAAAAACAGCTTCAAATACTTTTGTATTTTCTTCCCAGGAAAACGATTTGTCGCCACGTAATAGGATATCTAGCAAATGATCAGATAGGAAATCTAAATACATGGAGTAGTGTATACCAGGACTAATGATATTTACAACTTGTGTGAGCAGGACTTTACGCGGGGCAGCAAAAATCGGACAATATAGAAAGTAATGTTTGGCAGTCTCATGACTAAAATCACAGATGTGACAGTTTTTATACAATATAATATTGTACTTATACAACTGGTGGTGGAGGTGGCTTAATCCCATACGTATTCTACAGTGGTTAGTAACCGAAGGACCATATGAATACGAAAATAGAGGATTACTTTCGATTCCTTCAGCTGTATGAAGTTGATTTTTGAACGTATTCAGGGAGAGTGAATTTCGAATGTTGGTCGGAAGATTGTTCCAATCTCTAATTGACTGGGGGAAGAAAGACTTACGAAACGATTCTGTCCTCGCGTAAATAGTATTCATATGATCCTTGTTTCTTAGGGTATGGCCTGTAAGACGAGATACAATAGGAGGACACATTGAAGAAAGATATTATGGCACAAGACAGTTTTTAATTTTAAACAACAAGTGCAATCTTCTCCAGCGCCGCCGGTTTTTGAGTGACTGCCATCCTAATTCCCTAAGTAGAGCTTCACTGCTAGTGAGTCTGAATCCACCAGTACAAAGAAGAGCAGCCTGTCGTTGTATTTTCTCTAATGAATCACTATCTTGTTTCGTACAATTGTCATATATAACATCACCATAATCAAGTATTGGTCTAACTAGAGTTTTATATATATTAATTAATGATACTCTAGGCAAGATATGTTTTGTCCTTTTGAGTACTGATAAAGTTTTCATAGCCTTTTCTTTAATATAGTCAATGTGGTCAGACCACGAGAGCTTACTATTAAATACGATACCGAGGTGTTTATGTGTATCAAAGCGACGAAGGGGTATGTCGTCAAGGGTTATATTAAAGCCATATACTGATTTGATTTTATTACTGATAATTAGGTAAATGGACTTCGGGCCATTGAACGTTATTAACCATTGTTTAGCCCATATCGAAAGTCTTTTTAGATCCCGCAGTATTCTATTTTCGCTGTCCAACTCGTTATCTATTGGAGTCGATAGAGAGGTGTCATCGGCAAATAAGTGTACTTCGCATTCGAGGTCGTCTACGATATCATTTATCGTCACAGTTGAACATCACCTTCGAGAGCTGAGAAATCGTGATATCACATCTCACAGCATGCAATATCTGTTTTATTATACCGAAAAAAGCTATAAACAATACAAATAGACGTACAGTGTATAGAGAAAAAACCAAGGCAGCGAAAACATAACGTAAAACGCTTTCCGTCTGTACACGCCATCGTGAGTGCAGCGGAATGACAACACAACAGAGGACAATGCTACGAAAAAGTCTGTTCACGGGCGATAACTGCGCGAGACCGTGTGACAATGCCTCTGCCGTGTGACGTCAGCGCGTGATCGTGTGATATCGGCGCGAGATCATGGGACATCGCATTGACGAACTGTTTTTTCATAAGACATCGAGAATTGCGGAATATCACGTGATGGTGTCTCAACCAATTAAACGAATTACACAGTGAGATATAATAATTCAAATTACGTTGGTCAGTAATACAATCATAGGATATAAAATAATGAACCACAAAATCAGGGGTGATAGAATTTAATTTAGAAATGGAAGTGGACAAAATGTTCCAGAATCTTGCAAATAATCCATCTAATTTTTCCAGAGGGTGATCACAGTTATTAGTAGGACTAGGGAGATCGCGTGCCCTTTCTATACTACTCATCGCGCACTACTCATCGCGCATGCGCAGTCGACCCATTCTACTGTAGGGTGCAAGCCTGGCCCATGGAATCTCAGGTAGTGAAAACCACAGGTCTCTCGCCCAACCCTATCCCGCGCCACACCTATGCGACCCGCGTGCCCTTTCTATACTACTCATCGGGCACTACTCATCGCGGATGCGCAGTCGACCCATTCTACTGTAGTGTGCAAGCCTGGCCCATGGAATCTGAGGTAGTGAAAACCCCAGGTCTCTCGCCCCACCCTATCTCGAACCACACCTATGCGACCCGCTGTGCAGTGAGTAAAGCGGAGTAGGAGGAGGAGGAATAGGAGGAGGAATCGGACACGCCACGGATTATACTAGGTAGATAGTACAATAAAAATTCAGGGTGATTAAATATGAATAGTATAACAGAACGATCAGATCAGACACGTACTGGAACGTTAGGAACCCTAATCCCGGTTTGCTCGTCTTAGTTAGGACATAGCTGAATCTTAGGAGTCAGATCCGAAAGTCAATAGTCAGTCGTCCTCCACAAAAGAATTTCCGCGTCAATGATCGAAGGTCCATTTTATACGACAGTTATCATCAATTACAAAATGGATGAAATAAGAACTACTTAAGGTAGTCCGCGGGTGGGTTTGAGCTTTGGCGGCCATTTTCCCTCTTCTTGCCCGTTTTTTTTCCAGTAGGTTATCTCCCTTCCCTAGGTTAAGAGATAGGGATTTGCTTTAAAAGTCTTCTAGCCGCAAATTTTGTGAAGCAACATTCATCCAATTTAATAAATTTTGATGGAAATTGTGATTATCTTCAAACAGCTAGAATATAAGAAAAAGTTAAATACCATTTATATAATTTTTTTCATGAATATGCCTCAAAGACAAGGCTATGTTTTCTGGGTTATCAAAAGGAGCACGGGTCAGTTCATTCAACAGTGTCTTCAGCTAAAACATGCACATATTTTTTTAATTATGAATGCAACAACACACATTATTCAAAAAGTTAATTACTTTGACATCCTTAAAACAGATTCCTTCGTACAAGGGAGAAGCGGTCAACACATTTCAACAGAGTCACAACGATTTTCCGAGACTGATTGTTTATTGAATTCATATTCATATGGAATGACAGACACCAGCAAAGTGGCACCATATTTTGTAATAACCGGAAGTTGCGCCACACAAGGAAAAGATTTGATACGTGAAGTGTTGGCGCCAGTAAGATCCATTTCCAACTTCTGTTACCAGGTAACATTTAAAGCCTGTACACACGAGCCAGTTTTCCTTGACAAGTGAGACTAAATTTATGGAAGCCTGCAGTGGCCAGTAGCTTGTTACAAGCTTGTATTATAAACAATGACCGTACCAGAGCAGGATATAGCGAATGGCCGTAACAGTTTTGGTCTCACTTGTCAAGGAAATCTGGCTCGTGTGTACCAGGCATTAGTGGAGGAATTAGCAGTGTTTAGAGCCTAATTGGTACTATTACAAGCGTCTAGTCCGTCATTCATAATCCAGCCGTCGTCCATTAGAGAATATCCGCGTCCATAATCCAAAGACCTATTCCATTTTCCATATGACAGTATTAGCACCAAATTCAAAAAGACAATCATAGTATACAAAAAAATAGGCTTGTTTCCTGCAAGAGAGAAGCGGTCAACAGTTTTCAATGATGCCGGCAAGACATCATGATGTTCCAAAAATATCAAATCCGTATTTGATGGACGAGGCCATTCAATACGAAGTCTACGAAGTGTTTGAGTAAGTAGTTGGTGGTCTGTGAGCGTTACCGTTGACTATTTGACCTCAATCTTGGAACCCGACACATGACTTCTATCTAATGCATGCTCACAAAAATGTGATTTTCAGGGTAAATGTCAACATAGTCTCTGAGAGTGCACTCCACACTTTCCACGGTTTCGTACAAAGTGGGTCCTGATTTCATAATAAGGAAGGTCGCTTGTTTTTGACAGCATGGTAATTCTTCTTCCCTCTCTACTAACTGATATCTATAGTATCACCCTGGTGTACGTAACCATTTCTTCAAACGAGGGTATAACAATTGCTTGCTGATCGCATCTACGCGCCACTACAGAGTTAATCGTGTCCGGAATTGAATATCTGGCAGGCCAATATCCTTACTTTTTCTGGGAACGAAAATGATGATTCCTTTATGGCGATAACATTTTACAAAAAACGAGTAGGTCGACCCCTTGTTTTTCCCCCCTTTTAAAATGCCCGTTGGACAGAGAAACTTTCACATGTCTAACAAGAAAATCATTTCATTTGTTTTTTCTGGATGGTGGGTCGAATTTGACACATTTTGGTACATTTTATGGAGTTTTTCAGAAAAGTTGAAGAAGGTTTAAGAAGGATTGCACGTCTTTCCTTTTCAATTTGAATAGCTCACTTGTCTCCTTTTCAATTTGAATAGCTCACTTGTCTCCTGGAATAATGGCATGAGTGTGCCCATTCGGAAAATATATACTTTTACAGGGGTTTTGTTAAAATTTTTACATATATTTAAGGCCGAAGACCCGAACTCATGTCTATTTTTAACCGCATATCATTTAAGTGTGGAATGCACCCTGATGTATCAACTCAAATTTGAATTTAGATAATTTTCTGATTTTGGACCAATTACGCGATATTGACCTTTGAAACTTAACCTCATTTTTGTGATCAGATACTTCGTCTTCCCCTCAGATGTACACTAGCCAAAAATTCAATTTTCAATAATTTTAGCTCTTTTGGCCACAATGACCTCTATCTTTGACCCACTGACCTCAATGTGCTATACCCGTCATCTGCGTGACCCCATAGTTTTAAAATTTGGAGGGAAAAAGTCGTTCTATTTCTTGGAAAGTCGGGGAACTAAATCAAAAATGTTGGGAGAAGGAAGAGATGAAAGAGGAGAATGAGAATGGTAATTCTATAGGAATGCTCTTACAAAAGTAGTCCAGATGCATGGAGAAGGGCAATCTAATTAAAATTAAATCCTGTCTGCTCCCCATTTGGATATGTCGCTTGTAGGATCTAACAGGCTTGCAGTAACTCGCGTGTTAACCAATCCCGAGAACGCTTCATAGAGCTTTGAAGGGAACATTGATAACAAATAATTTTTGGTTGGCTCAGCCGAATTAGCCGGCTCGTTGGTGGGGTGTCTTTTCATGTTGCCGCGGTCCCGACATTGCGGCGCCATAACACGGGGTAGATATATGGACTGATCTTTAGTGTAAACATTGGGGTAAATGGACACAGTGAACCTATCTCTCCTCCCCGACTGCAAATGAATGAGTCCAGATGTGACCATGATGTCATAATACTATTTAATATCCATGGTATGGGCGCTCAGAACACCAAATTCAATTGAAATACGTCAGATCCTATATAGCGACATGTACGATTGGGGAGCATTGATAGGATATTAATTTATTAAGATTGGGAGAGGGGCAGAGTGATGTGACAATCAGGCTAATCTCTGACCCACACTGCGCAATTGCTTTTATGAAAGGCAGCAACTATATTAAAAGGTACGAGTGAAAATTAGGTTACGATGAGGTCATCTTAGAATTATATGAAATTTAGGCTGAGATAAGATTAGATTAAGCAAGGTTTAAGTTAGCGGTTATTTGACTTCAAATACGGTTTCAGAAACACTAAAATACCCGACCAACTTACTCCCAAAATTCCGTGGCAGGATCCACGAGATGTTCAAGATGTCCAATGGTAGAATTGTTCGCCATGGCATCGGTCCAAGAGCAGGAGTTGTTGTGTATGGGCCAGCCAAGGTCTTCCAAGGATCTATTCGTCGAGTCGTTTCCGAAGTTCACGCAACGTTCCATACAGTTGTGCGTGTTCCAGTCGTTACCACAATGTGACCAGGGTAGCCGTGTGGTCAGAGAGGCGAAGAGGTAATAAAGCACCCAGGCTACGACAACGTTATAGACACACTGGGCGAAAAGACTGATGGCGGTCATCGCACAACCCACACCTACCGGCACCAGAAAGAACACTTTAATCATAGTTATATTTGAATGATTTCAGACACATTTTTTTAAAGAACGGGAATGGTGTGTTTACTGAATGTTAATGCTAACACGAAACAAGAATTACCACTAATTAATACAGCTATATGTTGTAAAATGTTTAATTAATGTTGACATTATTCCAGTCAAGGACAACTATTCCAGGGTTGCGCATTATTCTATTCTTCGCAAAAACTGCATGATAAATTAGTAAATAATAGTCGGATGTGAAGTAATATAGTTTTTGCCCACTTTTTTTTTCAGAAAACCATACATTCAGGCTGTAAAGTAATGAATTTCAGGTAAATAGCCCTATATGATTAAATTATTGTCAGAATGATTTCTCTAATAGACTGAAGTATCGTTGTGATACTACAGCGAGAGTGCATTTAGATACTATGTTTTAACCCTATCTGGCCTGGGCGTCACTGTGACGTCATTTTCAAAAAGAGCGTTTTTGGACGATTTTTCGGTCAGAATTTTCGAATTTTTTATTTTTGTTTTTTTCTTCGCAAAAACTGCTTGATAAATTAGTAAAAAATAATGTGATGTGAAATAAAATATGTTTTACCCGCTTTTCCATACAGAACAGCAAAAATTCTGAAGAAATATGACGAAAACATCACTTTTCTGGTACCCCACATGACCGCCATTTTATACAAATAGGCTCAAAACGACACCAATATGACAAACTACAAAGTCAAGGAGTGGCAGCTCCCAAACGTCTGTCGTTCCAGATATAGCGCCGAAAGTTAATGTCAGTAGCTATAAAGCATTCTTTAGCTCTACTGCACACAAGGGATATCATCCTTGGGATGTTTCGTTGTTTTCTGGAGATGCTTGAATTTCTCATTAATGATATATATGTGGGCAATTCGGCAATACAATATATCTACAGCATATAGGCATTTCAATGGGTACTAATTGTGCACCGCTTTTGGCTGACATATCTGCCCTCTTATGAATACGACTATATGCAGACGCTTTCATAAAAATGAAACGAGCCTTCTCACTTTCCGACTTTAGGACAAAAGAGATGATTGCATTTTCGACATCGTAAACTATCCCTTTCTGGACAGTAATATTTCAGTGGGACCTACATATGGCATACCCTAGATAACGACTTTACAACGAAAATCATACGGATTAAGAATATTCAAAAGCGATACGGATTTGATATTTCTGGAACATCATGATGTCTCGCTGGCATCATTGAAAACTGTTGACCGCTTCTCTCTTGCAGAAAACTAGCCTAGTTTTTTTGTATAGTATGATTTATTATTTTAATTTGCTGCTAATGCTATTATATGAATTAGGTCTTTGGATTATGGAAGCGGAAATTCTTTAATGGACGCCGACTGAATATTGAATGACGGACTAGATGCTTGTATTTTACACTTGTAACATAAAGAAGTAGAGAACATAGGGAAATATTTTATACTGCCCGTATACGGTGTTCTTGTCCAGAATCCCCATGTCGTCTGTAAAGCCGTTCATAATGTAAGTATGTGATTGATGATGAAGGTGAATATATTACCTTGAAAGAGAGGCGCTATTTTCCACGACATGATGGTTCCACGTGACATAAACTGCCCCAAAGCTGATTCCAGGAAGACCATGGGGATACCAATCACCAGCACCGCAAACAAATACGGAATAAGGAATACACCTGCAATATAAGAAGTAAATCTTTCAAGACATGACCTGTACCGTAGCACATCCACTAAACTAAATGGAGAATCTCTGCACGAATAGAAATAGTTGGATTTTCCGTCGACTCTACCACAGAAGAGAGGGTTTCAACCTTGACACTGTGAACGGAATCCCGTAAGTGAGGGATAACACGTAATAATGGTGGGAACATAGAAAGTCATGGCGAAAATAATTTGGCCCCAGATCCTAATATATTGACAACATTGCAGCCGAGACATCCTAACGATCACGAGGAACACCCAATGACGCCAATACACGAGTCATCGCTTCCATCGCGAACGTCATGGCTTACCTTGTACCGGCCATTGATCTAGCAGTCTAGCTCACACGTTAATGGCGGTGAACCTGCATACAAAACATAAATATTCTCGAAATGAAATGCCCTCCAACACTACACGAATAGTCTGATGTCACAGCTTGCTCCCTGTATCCTCTGTTGTGGACGAAGCACAAACACTGTTTTTTTTAAATTGTGTTCGTCAAAGCCCTTTAATAGGGCTACCGCCAGTAGACGATGATCACGTGTGATTCATAGCGTTAAATCGGACGACCTGCGATGATGGATCTTCATTCAAGCATAACGAATTTGAATGACATCCACCATCATGTACACAGGTGCTTTCTTTTTGACCTTTCATACTTACCACCAAAATCTATAGAAAATGATGTTTCGCCTTGTATACACCGACGTCACTGCATATTCCTCACACAAGATGTCAAAATTAAACCTATTATCATAACAGACAACAACAATAACAACAACAACAAAAACGAACTATTGGCCTGCTGCCATATAATGGCTCTGCCGGGCCAACAAAAGAGGTCACCATGTTGAGTGTGCATGTCGCGTGTTTTTGTAACCTGTTTATAGGAGTTCCTGTTTTTGATAAGGTCACTATCGAGACATAAATGCTTCTTCAATACTTTTATATCTCAATATTTCTGCCCTTAATTTGTCTCTGTGAATACGAGAGAAAAGTGGAATTCGATTGTAAATCCCTCAAGTACCCTTAATTTCCAATTAAAGGAATAGTAAACTCTGCGTAAACTCGTGCTCGGCATGACAGAATTATGCCATCAGATTCCAAAAACACGGGTAGGAAAAATTAGCAAAATTCTACATCTGAGTAAACACCGATTTATCGTTCACACTTTTACACTTCATGATCTGCGACATGTTGGAACGACTGTGACGTTTGATAGGCCATACTGTTTTTGTGTAGATGGCGCTACGACAAAAATCACGTTGTCATCTTGGCTCTATCTCATAAGGTAAAGCATTAAACAACAACAACACCAGCATTAGCAGCGTTTCTTCTACTGCTATCGGGTGCTGTGGCCTGATATTCCTGCCTCAGAAAGAGAGCTCGTGAAATCATATGCAAAATGCCACATGTCAACCTGTATATCAATTCTACATTCATATATCACGATCCTCATAATAGTCTCGGAGCGTAAAGAAAGGTCCACAGATCTGTCAAAAGCCATCGACACAATAATTTACAATTGGTCTCCATGTTATTAGCTACACTATCTACAGCACAACTACGTCACAGGAATAATGTCAGGTGATATTTCAAGGATTTTCATTGGCTAACGGCTCTCAGGCTTGTTATAATGGCGACCTCCACGGATTCTTGATCTGGGCAATAGCTTTGATGTTCAAATGTGGAATTACTAGAAAAGCTGATTTGTTTCGTTTTTCGACGAATACTAATGATATAGTTCTACGTTTCGTAACTTGTGTCTAATTCCGCTTAACCCGGGGCTAGGGGCCGTATGAACACATGTACTTCAATATCCTCATGGTGCTCATATGAACAGTCACAATCAAAGCGTGACTGAGATACATCTTTTTTGGATAACGACTCTAAAACGAATATTACGGATTAAGAATACTGATCAGCGATACGGATTTGATATTTTTGGAACATCATGATGTCTTGCCGGCATCATTGAAAACTGTTGACCGCTTCTCTCTTGCAGGAAACAAGCCTATGTTTATGTATACTATGATTGTCTTTTTGAATTTGGTGCTAATACTGTTATATGGAAAATGGAATAGGTCTTCGGATTATGGACGCGGATATTCTCTAATGGACGACGGCTGGATTATGAATGACGGACTAGACGCTTGTAATTTCGATATTAGTAAGCATCGCCTTTGGGTTTTCTATTCCTTTAAGATATGTACTTTTCGGATTTTATGCAACTGGAGTCGATATTTTGGAGAGAAATGGACAGCATATTGATTTTCTGGGATAAACCGTGTGAGATACAAGCGTCTGATTGGTTACCACGAGACAAAAGGCACAGACAAAATATGTATACGCGTATTACTGCTTCGTATTCTTCTAGCCTGCCCAACGACTTCATAGAACAACGACTCTCTCTGCACGCCAAATCATGTAAGTCGGTATTATAGCCAAGCCCCAACACCTCACGGCCATGCAAAACTTAAATTACAAGCGTCTGGTTCGTCATTCATAATTCGGCCGTCGTCCATTGTAGAGTATCCGAGTCCACAATCCAAAGACATTTCGTATTCAATATAGCATCATTAGCACCAAATTCAAAAAAGAAAATCATAGTATACATAAACATAGGCTAGTTTCCTGCAAGAGAGAAGCGGTCAACAGTTTTCAATGATGCCGGCAAGACATCATGATATTCCCAAAATATCAAATCCGTATCGCTGATCAGTTTTCTTAATCCGTATGATATTCGTTATAAAGTCGTCATCTAGGGAATGATGTATCTCAGTCACGCTTTGAGTGTGAGTGTTCATATGACCACCATGAGGATCTTGAAGTACATGGGTTCATACGACCTCTAGCCCCGGGTTAAGCGGAATTAGACACGAGTTACGAAACGTAACGCCATAGGTCTTGCACGCTACGCTCGTATTTTGCTATCAGCATGCGATTTATATCGCCAAATTTGAGAAACTTTGCTGTTTTATAAGTTTCTGCAATAATGTTTTGTGACGTTGATTAAAATCGTCACATTTAACACAGGATCTAGCAAATACTATTAGGCGAGATATGTATACGCCATATGCATGTCTCACTGGAATATTACTGTCCAGTAAGGGATAGTTTACGATGTCGAAATTGTAATCATCGCTTTTGCCATAAAGTCGACGGGAGAGAAGGCCCGCTTCATTTTTTTATATAGATATAGGTCTAAATATGATGTGCCGGTAGGACTATCTGTAGTTTACTTCAGAACCAGTGAAGGTGGATATATATCCTTCACTGCGTCATTTATATAGCGAATATCCACAGCGAGCAGATCGTCTATAAAGCGTTTGGTGAATTAGAAGGAATGGGCTTTGAATTGATCGGTTTTTGAAAGCGCCTGCATATAGTCATATTCATAAGAGAACAGATATATTGGTCAGTCGACAGGGGTGCACAATTAGTACTCATTGGAATACCTATATGCTGTTGATATATTGTTTTGCCAAATTTCAAATAGATATTTTTAATGAGAAATTCAAGCAACTCTATAAACAAAGAAACATCTCATGAATGATATCTCTTGTATGTAGTAGAGTCAAAGAATGCTTTATGGCTTCTGACATTAACATATCTACGATCGGTTTTCTTGAACACAGATAGTATTAATGAAATTAGACGCACAATAAGGTCCTGACGAGGGATTGTAGTATAGATAGTCGAGAAATCCGATATCAATACATGTTTGTACGGTATGTGACCTTTAGCATCAAGTTCTTCCGTAAGACATTTTGAGTTTTTCAATATCCACAAACATTCAACGCCAGAGTTTTTAGAAATAGTGGCGCAAAACCTTTCCCAAAAAGTTTTACCTCCTGAAGAGCCCTCGTCAACAGGGTTGAAAGAGTCTTGGCGGTGCAGCTTCTAGAACCAGCTATGAATCTATGATTTATGCATTTTGGGAGTCCAGTATACTTTTGATATGTCGTTATGATTGGTTGGAAGATAACTTTTTGTGATTGTTAAATAAATCTTCCAGAGTAAATGCAGCTTTTGAGTAAGTAGACGTGGTTGATGATGATATTTTTACATTCAATTCCTTAACCAGCATCTGGTAATAGTAATATTTACATATGAATATTATATTATTTGTCTGTTGAGGCTATTTAATCTGGAGATTTGCTAGAACTTCTTGGGAATTGAGGTTTCTCAGTACTTGCTTTGCTTAGGGAAGGGTACTTCTGTCAATATGGCGGATTGTTTCGAAGACCTTGCAATTGGCGAGGTCCAGCGAATCAGCGAGTATTGTAGGTTCAACTGTTTCTCGCTTAGACCAACCAATAACGTACTTTTCAAATGCAGACAGGACTATCTTCTGGTCGGCGTTTAGATTTATTCTTCTCGGCTCTCTATATTTAGGTCCCTTCATCAGGGGTGTTCATAGGTCTTTATCACTCACTATATGAAGGTTACCAGTCACAATATGTTTGCATGGTGTATAGATAAAGTAAGACGATTCACAATCACAACTATATTCTCCCGACGTGTATAAGTTTCACTCAACACCTTGACAGCATTAGAGTAATTGAATATTTTGGTGGCTATTATTTAGTATACTTCTCTGAAATGCAAGGTGGTTCGGTGACGATACAACCGAAAATACTCTATATGTGGACACACTTTAGGGATTTGTGTGTGGCGTTATATTTTCACGCAGATCATTGTATATCTCTGGCTATATGATTTAAAGCTCTCAGAAGTAACGCATACAGAATTGCACGTCAGCTATGTATACTATTGGGTGTGTTAGTTAAACCCATTAAGTAATTTAAAGTGATATTATCGTCAGTCTTCGCACTATAAAACTTTCTCCAACCATGGCTGCGATATCTCCGTTGATGGGGTTCAAATAGATGGGTGATATTGGATATATTTGAACGGCGGTTTGTAACATTGCCGAACCCACTGACATTATCATTTAAACCATAAGGAAATACTGACCTAAGTTCTATCATCCAGAATAGTTCCCACTCTCGGATTTTTCTCTGAAATCCAAAGGGGAAATCCTTGGTAGATGACGTCTATGAGCTGAATACTAAAGTTATCCCAGCCATGGTCGGGTCCAGAAAAATGCTTACCTATAAGCAATTGCTTTTTCTTAACGGATTTTCTGTGAACATTCACCCTAAGATGGAGTTTTTGAGTGGTCTTGCCAACATACTGTTGATCACACTTCTTACAGGAAACTAAATAAATACAGTTTGTAGTAGAACAACTAAGATCAACATACGAGTTTACAGAATATGAATTACCAGTTAACGCGGAACGAAATGAAGCTGAAGTATTAAAGAGTGGACACGTGAGACATCGGTGTCCACAATTAGAAATCTTGAAATTATTACATGTAGAATTCGGCGCTAGACAATCATCAGTGGTTAAATGACCAAACCATTTTGGTATTATCTCGAAATACGAGTGTTGCTACTAGTGTTAACTGTAACTCTAAGATGCTATATAACGGTTTCATTAGGGGAAAGTAGCCCAACAAAATCTGCTGGGGAACCTCAAGCGTAACTCGTTTGAGTGAGGTTCTGTAATTTGCTGCTATTTTGATGTTGCGGAGTAGTATTTAAAATTACAGCTTAATAGAACATGATCACTCATGCCATTTGAATGTTGTTGCTGCCCCACAGCGGGAGAAAAGCAGGGTCACTGAACATCAACTGGCACAATCTAATAATCAAACCCCCCAAATATTTTTAAGTGGGACACTGTTCACCAGAGAAAATTAAACAAACAGAAAGCTGGAATTATTTAATATCGGATTCACAGCGCTGTTTTGAATCTGTCGATATATGACTAATATATTTACGTTTATATTAGATATGTCGATAGTCTGCATTTTAAATTTCGAGACCATCAAAGTGATAACACATGGCTATCAACGAATAATGACTTTTCCCGACATTTAAAAAAATAAATATTTGTATGTACACGAATTTGTAAACAATTGCAACTTTATAATTTTATAATTTATAATTTAAATGTAGTCCCTGATTACCAATCATTCTTTTTTGTTTCTCTTATAATATCTTTGGATTTTGCTGTGTCAAAAAACAACAAAGAGAGAGAAGAAAGGCGAATCTACCAGAGCCTAACGAGCGAATCTATCGGGGTGGCTAGTTTTCTTATGAACACTGACATTCAATCATGCATATAATAACAATACATAACAAATATTATTTGTCATCCCTTTACCACATGAATTACAACACATATAAGGGAAGTGGGAAGAGGTGCCGACATACTGACTGCGTCACATGACTTCACAGAATAGTCTTCTGGTTAACCTATTCTTAAGCACATACCAAGAATCTAACGATTCGTGATATGTGTTGTATCTCAGGTACGCTTTTATTGTACCTGTTCATGTGGCAACTTGGATGATATGACCACACGGCCCCTAAGCTCGAGATTCCAAGCGCCTTTGTCTATTATCAACAATGTATTCATCCATCAATATTTTCTCATCTGTGAGACATAGCCATTGTTACTGGTGGGACTATCGGCGGGAACACCGGTGTGGCCTAACACCTTTAATCTCAAGGACGGAATAGAGAGTGGCAACGGGAAGCCTCGTGCAACAAGAATGGACACTTGCCAAGGGGCGATCATGCGGCCTTGCTTGTGCTATGTTGTATCGCTGCCAACGGATGCTTAGTTACTCCTGCCTGAGAGATGGCGGGAATTACTCTTGTTTGCTTGTTGTCTACAGCTTTACTTTGACCAGAATCTGTCAGAGTGAGTGATCGAAGCGTGAGCACAATCAAAGCGTGACTGAGATACATCATATTCTAGATAACAACTTTACAACGAAAAACATATCGATTAGGAATGATACTAATCAGCGATACGGATTTGATATTTTTGGAACATCATTGTCTTGTCGACATCATTGAAAATTGTTGACCGGTTCTCCGTCGCAGCAAACTAGCCTATTTTTTTGTATACTTTGATTTATTCTTTTAATTTGGTGCTAATGCTATTATATGAATTAGGTCTTTATTATGGCCGCGGGAATTTTTTAATGAACGGCTGTTGATGATTGGATGACGGACTAAACACTTTTAGTTTCGGCCCACCGTGTATATTCCTCCCCTTTATAATGTCTCAATTTCCTGAGGTCATTTTGATATTGATAGCCTGATAGCACTTTCTAGACTGTCATTGGATGGAACAATATATGATGCCCATAAATTATTCTTTTCTATGGTTCCTGTCATACCTTTGCATTGATATGTGACTTTGTTCCTCCTGAGGTCTTGTAGTGCATTTTGATACCAATATCGTGTAACTCCCATAGATCGCTATTTTATTTCTGGTCTTATTTCAGGATGTCAGTTCCAGGCTTCCGTAGATTTATTTGAGTTCCACATCAAAATTTCAGCCAGATTTGCAGCAAGTCTATTATTGGAATGAAAGCAAGAAATTCTCATTTAACTTTCACTTCCGCAAAATTTTTTAGGGAGGAAGGATTTTCATGAGGGGGATGCAAAACTGTGTCCCAAATTTCGACTTAAATGTTGATATACCAGTAATTAATGTGCACATCAAATTATCGTTTGTGTAATTCTTGTGCAACACACTACATTGTGTACATACGAATCCATTTTATTAACCCTTTGCTTACCACTGTAAGAAATAATTGAATAAAGCGAAAATCCTTTGAGTACCAAATCACAAATGGGGTACCGAGAACAAAATATGTGATTTTTAGTCGGAGCAACACTGGTTACCATAGCAACTCGGTTGCTGGGACAAATAAGTCACGACGGTCATCAACATCAGATGGGCCAAAAATCTTAATCTTGGCTGCTTTTCTATAAATCCATAACATATTAGACACGAATAAAAAAATACTTTGTTTCCGGATAACATCGGGGACTCTCCAACAAGAAATACTTGAAACTACGAGTTGGAAAGGATGGGGAAAAAAACTAAAGACGTTCAGAAATTGCTCATTCGTGCAAACCTGTCAACTCGCCATAACAGTATCCCAGGAGCATACATTTTTAGCAATGTTCCTCTTTAAGTTTTATTAAGTCAAATAGCAACTACGATCACAGAGGAATTTGAGTGAATGTAGAACTACATGCGTGCGATGAACAATGTAGTTATAGTATCGAACAGTCAGACACTTAGAAATATATGGAATAAATTCGATGAAAATTACACAACTCCCGTAGGGTGTATATGTCAGCTCCAACCCTTTTCATCCCCTATTGCCATAGGGCACCTATTCTAACATGGTATCATTAGCCAATGATACAGACTCACGCATTCACATACGGGTCCTCTGATACTACTACCCAGTTAGTCTCATTCAGAAGAGTGTGATATTACCCAGAGGAACTGTTTTCCCAAAAATGGAACTGGCATTAGCTCTATCTGGCCTAGGCTTTTTGGGACCTGTCCGGGCCTGGGGGCGGGGGGGGGGCGAAATGGCCTCCCCCTAATTATTTTTCTTACCCCTTGAGCTAGGGGGGTGAAACTTATCACACTATACCCTTGGGTCAAGCTCTACAAGAAAATGTAAAAAAAAAGAGATCTAAGATGGCTGCTTTGATGACGTCACAGCGACGTCATTTTAAAAAAAACGGCATTTTTGGTCGATTTTTCGGTCAGATTTTCCGACTTTTTTATCTATGCAATTTATGCAATTTCTCCGCAAAAATTGCATGATAAATTAGTAAATATTATTGTGGTGTGAAATAAAATCGTTTTGCCCACTTTTCAGAAATTTTGAAGAAATATGACAAAAACATCACTTTTCTGGTGCCCCACCTGGCCGCCATATTGAATTTACCCATGATCCTCTACTCGGGGGGTTATGTAAATAGGCTCCAAATGACCCCAATATGATAATCGATAAAGTCACGGAGTTTCAGCTCTTTATTTTCTGTCGTTCGGAGATAGCGCAGAAAGTTTGCTAGCGGGGCCATAATAGGGTTAAGTTCGTGGTGTTCAAAACCATTAATAAACAAATTCCCAGTTAGATTGAATAAAACAGTGTTCTTCTACAATTCATTATGTCGCGCTGAAAGGGTTAACCAAGTGTCTTAATATGTCTTCATTAACAAATTGACCAATGAAGACAAAACACAAAGAGTCTGGTCATATCAGTCCAGACTCTTTATGTTGTGTCCTCATTGGTCAATTTGTATACTATTCTTTTTGTCATACTATTGTTTTCACACTGTACATATATGTTCTGTATGCAACAGGTGCTCATACGATCCTGATGATGGCATAAATTATAGCTGCAATATAGTATCATATCACATACCACCATGACTTCAATCGTCGGAGTTACATTTATCTTAGTTTATGTTAAACTAATCTGGCTGGTTTTTGAAATATGTGTAGGTTTATTGTTTTGATGGAAAATTTAAGCCGTACGACGTCGGGCATTACAGATAAGTTTCTCTAGGTATTCTTGTATTTACCAGGTTACCCCAAGTTCACTTCATCAGACGTCCACGATGCTCATCCATTAACATCAGATGAGTTATTCGAGCTGATCTGTCATCACAGCTTCCAAGCTAGGGTATCTAATTCCGCTTAAGCAGCGTGCTAGTTGCCGTGTGGATACTTCATAGTCTCCACATGAACAAATGCAATAACAGCGCGATACGCATTTGATATTTTTGGAACATCATGATGTCTTGCCGGCATCATTGAAAACTGTTGACCGCTTCCCTCTTGCAGGAAACAAGCCTATGTTTATGTATACTATGATTGTCTTTTTGAATTTGGTGATAATACTGTTATATGGAATATGGAATAGGTCTTTGGATTATGGACGCGGATATTCTCAAATGGACGACGGCTGAATTATGAATGACGGACCAGACGCTTGTAACTAAGGCTACGTTCGAGAATCCACCGCATTCTCGGGCCTGAATGTTAGATGCCGAGGGATGCTTTCCTGTAGAGTCATATGGTTGCTTTTTAGTCGCCAGACGTCCTAAATTTTTCCCACGTCTTGCATATCGCTCTAATTTAATTTTACGCAATAATGCCAACTAAGTTAGCTACGCTCCGAGCTGTTTGCCTCTTTAATGGTGTTTGATGTTGAGTTGACAGGGCTTTGACCGGGCTTCGCTTGTCAAGAATGACACTCTATTTTCTGGTATATACATTAATCGACGATTTTATCAGCTTTTTATGGGTTTTGTGTAGCCTGTTTGTCGGCGTCTTTCCCCCGGGGTTTGTTTTTTTAAACATATATCAATACATAATTTGTAATGGGCTCGGGGTATACCACGTCTTCAACTTAATATAACCTCTTTCCATATACGAAATGGTGAATGGCAGCTGTAATTAACAACTAAAATTTAAACGAAAATCTGCAAAAGGATGTGTTAATTAACAAAGAATTAATATCAGTACTGACAATTGGTATAACAAGATAACACTATGGATATATTTGTAAAGAATATTATTTACAAAAATAAACAGCAAACAAAAAACACTATAGGATCTGTGTTTGGAATTTGTTTAAGATGAACTCACGAAAATATAATTAACTACCATAACATGTATGGGGTAGCGTATATTTCGTGACAGACATAACGTGCATGATACATGTACAATTAAGATATCTTAGTTTCTTCAATATAGGTCAGGACTGCTCGGAATATAGACTGATTCTCTTTGTTTGACAATTGGTCGATGCCCCCTCAGTAAAATCTCAAGATCAGGCAAAACAAAAGAATTTTGGAAGAGTTGAATGCGACGAGATGTATATCGAAAAGGTGATGGAATGCATCTTCCCTCCCAACCACCTGAACCGAGTGGACTAGGTGGTAGATGGAAGCAAAATAGATCAGCAGAATGTTGGCTAAATTTGTGTCTTAATTTGGCACCCGTTATTTGTTGCGATCTTTTCCCTGTAGTAAAACAAGTAGGTAGTTTCATTAAGCAGCTAAGATTCTTTTTGGACTGGTATATTGATTCCACATTTCTAACATCAAGTTGAAGATTGTTCCAAGTTTCAATAACGGATGGGAAAAAAGTATTTATATGTAAATGTGTTTTGCATGGTGTACAGGTGTTATCCTTCGCATTTCTCAAATTATAATTGCTGACGTCTCTAACGAGTGAGGGTAAAACATTAATCAAGCAATCTTGTGAAGTTTATACATTATTTTTAGTTTACAATCTCTCCTCTTCGTGAATGGTTCCTAACCTGTTTCGAGATACAATAAATCATGCGGTAAACCTGGCACAATATGAGCTGCAGCTAATTCTACTCGCTCCAATCTGACAGAAAGTTCCCCGTTACACCCATCTCACACACATGAAGCATACTGCATCACTGGACTGACGAAGCTTACATATAAGTTAGATAAAGCTTGCTTATTTAATTTGTGTTTGAGACTCTTTGAAACTCTACTGATTATTTCAGCAATATGAATTTTCTATCTGCAATTGTGATGTAGGGTCAATCATAAATGTTTTTCTTATAACTCAAATTTCAAATTTTTGTCTTTAAAAATTACCACAAGTTCTATATAATTTAATCGATTACTAAAAATAACCATTTCGGTCTTGCCCGGGTTGGAATTAGAACTCAATGTTCAGATCAAAGTTAGGGCGTGAATTCATCAGTGTTCATAACAATTTCTATTTCGAACAAGTCGGATGAAGAGAAGTGCATGGAGGCATCATCAATGAAAAGTCTAGTTCTAGAGATTAAATCAACAGGCATATCATTGACATAGAGTAAAAATAATAGTGGTCCCAAGACAGATCATTGCGGAACGCCTGTTTTTACATAATCAGGGTCTGAATAGCCATTTTTGATGAATACTCTTTGAGTCTGATTATCTCGATAGCTGTGTCATGAGTTGAAATTATACATCTACATGTATGTACTAATTGAATTCCTAATTTCATAATTTTCA
Source organism: Hanleya hanleyi (assembly GCA_036873755.1). NCBI lineage: Eukaryota > Metazoa > Mollusca > Polyplacophora > Lepidopleurida > Hanleyidae > Hanleya > Hanleya hanleyi. The sequence goes on along the minus strand of JAVTVY010014553.1, from coordinate 12,429 downwards.
TATATAAATGATTTTATCTGTGTTTGTTCCTGAGTTGAGTTTATTGTGAAGACGTATATGTAAGCGTCCTGAGATCCGACGCTCAGTTGAAAGTCGCTGTCCAAAGAATTTCATATCCATATTGTGTCCAACGGTCAGGATAGTTCCAAGTTCTGTGCGCATCAATAAAATATGTTTATAACATCTAATATTACTATTGTGGTCAAAATGCCACAATAATATTTACTTCATGTAATATTTAGAATGATACATTCAACTTAATATAATTGGTTCTATTCATGGTAACTGTTGTTTAACTATATACTCAAGGGTTCATACACTTACAGCAAAGAAAATAAAATTCCAGGAATTTCCAGGAGGCGTATGAACCCTGAAACTTGTGCATGCGAAAACACTGTGTATTCATATATCCCACGTATAAATATATAATCGCATAATCTTATTATATATTCAACAATTATATTTGTTTCAATGTTTTTTTAACAGTCTCAGTAACGACAAACAGTTTTGAAATATCTTTCATACATGTGCATGATATGTCCATTTGTTAACACCATTGAGACATCAAGTTATGTTTGACCATAACACAATTTGCGTTTTTATAAACGCACCGAAATGAATCTAGGTCAGCGCCGATTATACCTCCGGCTGAAAACATGGGGTGGGACGAATAGCCTGGGAAAATAAAGAAGATCGTAAATAAGGATGTGCATGTGAGGTGACCTATACCGACCCCGTCGACGCCACCATTTGCAGTGTCGGCAAGTCGGCGTGTTGGCAAAATATGAGAGAAATATGAATAAGGGAGGTAAGCTGGTATGGAAGTATTGCAAACAAGGGGAGTTAGCCAGTGTATGCGATCTCGTCTCCATTTTGGGGTTATTTGTAAATAAGGATGTATGTGTGAGGTACCTGATACCGATCCTGTCGTCGTGTAGATTGTCGGCAAGTCGGCTTGTTGGCAAAATTGGAAGAAATATATATAAGGGATGTAACCCGTGGTTAATCTAGCCTGAGTTACTGTCCCTGTTATGAAAGAAAAGGAAGCAAGGGGAGGTCGGCAGTGTAAACGATTTCATCCTTTTCGGGTTTGTTTGTAAATAAGGATGTAGGGTCTATATGTGAGGTGCCTGACACCTACCCGTCGACGTCGCCTTTTAGGGTGTCGGCAAGTCGGCGTGTTGGCAATATTTGGAAGAAATATAAATAAGGGGGGCAACCACTGGTTATTGTATTCTGGGTTACAAATAATCTGTAGACCCTGCTATTGAAGCATTGGAAGCAGTGAAGACGATTTCGTCTCCTAGGCGTATATGTAATGTCACTAATGTCACCCTGTTGTGCTGGCATCGCTCTTTGGAGTGTCGGCAGTAGTATATAAAGGGCAAATTGGCGCGTATTTAGGGGGAGATAACTCTGTTTGAACAATTTTTCTCGGAGGATGCGGAGCTCAACGTGACGATCACGTGATCGAGACGTCAAGGTCACATCCGGGTCAAAGGTCATGTGAAGGTCAAAGGTGACATCCGGGTTAAAAGGTCAAAGGTCACTTCCGTTCACGTGACGGCTCCGCAATAAGGCTGAGACCCCAGTGACTCCCAATGTCAATCTCCAGAAACATGGTCCCCGACAATATTGCCATCTATTTGCCCATGGGCAAATGGGGCGTATTTAGGGGGAGATAACTCTGTTTGAACAATTTTTCGCGGAGGATACAGAGCTCAACGTGAAGATCACGTGATGGAAAGGTCAAGGTCACATCCGGGTCAAAGGTGCTGTGAAGGTCAAAGGTCACATCCGGGTCAAAAGGTCAAAGATCACTTCCGGTCACGTGACGGCCGAACAATAAGGCTGAGACCCCAGTGACTCCCAATGTGAATCTCCCGAAACATGGTCCTCGACGATATTGCCATCTATTTGCCCATGTTAAATGGCCAGTGGGGAACCCTCAGTGTCTCCATACAGAGATACACCGTATTGGCACGAAAACAAATACTTGAAACCATGGGAATGAAGACTTATAGTAATAAACATAATCTATATGTGTTCTACTATGTTATTATGACGACTTTAGGCATGCGCAGATTGGGGTGTAATAAGTAAAGTGGTTATTTTATTATGACGACTCTAGCATTCGTGCGACCCCAAGGTCGAGCGTTTATTGTCCAGTTCGCACAAACAAACATGGCGAATTTCAACATGGCGACCGCACAACGTTCGTCCTACGTATGCTGACCGGCAAGGAAGACAACTCTGATGGGGCGAACCCTCTGTAGGCGCAAATCCCCGATGTTCTCCCCAGAGACGTTTTGGGGCCGAGACGGGCCCCTATTGGTCCGATGGGGTCGACTGAGGTATCAATATAAAACATACGTGTTGAAGCATCCGACAGATGGTGTGGGGCGTGGAATCGACGTCATTCTGTGCATGCGCAGTAGACAAAGGGTATAGAAATAGACGTTTTGGGATCTAGGTGGGTCACGGGTGATCCAATTGGATCGAGTGAGGTATCAATGTCAAGCACACGTCAGGTAGCATCCGCCGGGATGGATGTGACGTGGAACCGACGTAATTCTGCGCATGTGCAGTAGACAAAGTGTATGGAAATAGACGTTTTGAGATCTAGGTGGTTCACTAGTGGTCCGATTGGATCGAGTGAGGTATCAATGTCAAGCACACGTCAGGTAGCATCCGCCGGGAGGGGTGTAACGTGGAACCGACGTCATCCTGCGCATGCGCAGTAGACACAGTGTATGGAATATCCGTTTTGAGGTCTAGGTGGGTCACTGGTGGTCCGATTGAATCGAGTGAGATATCAATGTAAAGCACACGTGAGGAAGCATCCGGCGGGATGGGTGTGACGTGGAACCGATGTCATTCTGCGCATGCTCAGTAGACACAGTGTATGGAAATACACGTTTTGCGGTCTAGGTGGGTCACTAGTGGTCAGATTGGATCGAATGAGGTATCAATGTAAAGCATACGTGGGGAAGCATCCGCCGAGATGGGTGTGACGTGGAACCGAACTCATTCTGCGCATGCGCAGTAGACAAAGGGGATGGAAATAGACGTTTTGGGGTCTAGGTGAGCCACTATTGGTCCGATTGGGCCGTACGATGTGTCAATGTGTAGCATTCGTGAAGGAGCATCCGTCGGGATGGGTGTGACGTAGAAATGACGTCATTGTGCGCATGCACAGTAGACAAAGGGTATGGAATAAACGTTTTGGGGTCTAGGTGAGCCACTACTGGCCCGATTGGGCTGAGCGAGGTGTCAATGTGTAGCATTCGTGAAGGCGCATCCGACGGGATGGGTGTGACGTGGAAGTGACGTCATTGTGCGCATGCGCAGTAGACAAAGTGTATGGAAATACACGTTTTGGGGTCGAGATGGGCCAAGCTTAGCTTCTGATTGGACAAGTGCAGCCGAGAATACATCTAAGGGGCAAGAACGAATATGACAGAGACAGAGCCAAATGGCGGCCTCTGATTGGACAAGAGTCTTCTTGAATTGAGAACATACCCAACGCGACTCCCCAGCGTTGGTATGATGTAACATTGGGGAGAATAAACTATATGAAAACTTGTTGTTGTTGTTGTTGTTCTCTCATCTGTCATCCTTGTTGTTTTTCTCTCATCTGTGTATATCATGGCGTCAAGGTGCACGAGTGCTTCAACCTGATACTTCACTCGACCCAATCGGGCCAATATTGGCCCATGTCAGCCCCAAAATGTCTACTTCCATACCCTTTTCCAACAATTCCCTGTCTGCACATGCGCAGAATGACGATATTCCTACCCCACATCCACCCAGTCGGATGCTGCCTCACGTATGCTTCCCATCGATACCTCACCCGACCCAACCAGACCATTAAGTGCCCATGTCGACCCTAAAACGTCTATTTCCATAGCCTATGTCTACTACACATGCGCACAATGACGTCAGTTCCACGTCAAACCCATCCCGTCGGATGCTCCTTCACGAATGCTACACATTGACACCTCGCGCAGCCCAATCGGCCCAATGGTGGCTAACCTAGACACCAAAACGTCTATTTCCATACACTTCTAGTGCGCATGCGCACACTGAAGTCAGTTATACGTCGCGCCCATCCCGCCGGATGCTCCTTTACGAATGCTACACATTGACACCTCGCACGGCTAAATCGGACCAATAGTGGCTCCCCTAGACCCCAAAATATCTATTTCCATACACTTTGTCTACTGCGCTTGCGCAGAATGACGTCGGTTCCACGTCACACCCATCTCGGCAGATGCTCCCCACATATGCTTTACATTGATACCCCACTCGACCCAATCGGACCAATAGTGACCCACCTAGACCCCAAAACGTCTATTTCCATACACTTTGTCTACTGCGCATGCGCAGAATGACGTCGGTTCCACGTCACACTCATCCCGGCTGATGTTCCCTCACGTATGCTTTACATTGATACCTCGCTCGTTCAACTCGGATCACTAGTGGCCCACCTAGACCCCAAAACGTCTATTTGCATACCCTTTGTCTACTGCGCATGCGCAGAATGGCGTCGCTTCAACGTCACACCCCTTCCTTCGGATGCTCCTTCACGTATGCACTCCATTGATACTTCTCTCGACCCCATCGGAACAATAGGGGCCCCTCTCGGCCCCAAAACGTCTCAGGGAAGATCACCGGGAATTTGCGCCTACAGAGGGTTCACCCCGTCAGAGTTGTCTTCCTTGCCGGTCATCATACATATGACGAACGTTGTGCGGCTGCCAACTGAACAATAAACGCTCGACCCTGGGGTTTACTTACTACACTCCAATCTGCGCATGCCTAAAATCGTCATAATAACATAGTAGAACACATACAGATTATGTTTATTACTATAAATCTTCCTTCCCATGGTTTCAAGTATTTTTGTTTCGTGCCTATATGGTTTCTCGCTGTATGGAGACACTGACGGTTCCCCACTGGGCATTTAACATGGGCAAATAGATGGCAATATTGTCGGGGACCATGTTTCGGGAAATTGACATTGGGAGTCACTGGGGTCTCAGCCTTATTGCTGAGCCGTCACGTGACCGGAAGTGACCTTTGACCTTTTGAACCGGATGTCACCTTGACCTCTCGATCACGTGATCGTCAGGTTGAGCTCCGCGAAAAATTGTTCAAACAGAGTTATCTCCTCCTAAATGTGCGTCAATTTGCCCTTTATATACTACTGTCGGCAAGTCGGCTTGTAGGCGAATGGGAGAGAAACGTAAATAAGGGGGAAAAATATAGCTTGGTGTGCATTTTTAGCCCACCATTTCCAGATGGTGGGCTGTTCAAATCGCTTTTTGTCCGTGGTCCGTCGTCCGTCCGTCGTCCGTCGTCCGTCCGTCCGTCGTCCGTCCGTCCGTAAACAATTCTTGTTATCGCGATTTCTCAGGAACTACTCAATGGATCTTTCTCAAATTTGGTACACAAGTTCCCCTTGGGGTCTAGTTGTGCAAGAAACCTTTTTTGGTCCGATTTGAAAATCCAATATGGCCACCAGGCAGCCATCTTGGATTTCCCCATGAAACCTTGTTATCGCGATTTCTCAGGAACTACTGCATGGATCTTTCTCAAATTTGGTACACAGGTTCCCCTTGGGGTCTAGTTGTGCAAGAAATCTTTTTTGGTCCGATTCGAAAATCCAATATGGCCACCAGGCAGCCATCTTGGATTTCCCCATTAAACCTTGTTATCGCGATTTCTCAGGAATTACTGCATGGATCTTTCTCAAATTTGGTACACAGGTTCCCCTTGGCGTCTAGTTGTGCAAGAAACCTTTTTTGGTCCGATTCGAAAATCCAATATGGCCACCAGGCAGCCATCTTGGATTTCCCCATGAAACCTTGTTATCGCGATTTCTCAGGAACTACTGCATGGATCTTTCTCAAATTTGGTACACTGGTTCCCCTTGGGGTCTAGTTGTGCAAGAAACCTTTTTTGGTCCGATTCGAAAATCCAATATGGCCACCAGGCAGCCATCTTGGATTTCCCCATGAAACCTTGTTATCGCGATTTCTCAGGAACTACTGCATGGATCTTTCTCAAATTTGGTACACAGGTTCCCCTTGGGGTCTAGTTGTGCAAGAAACCTTTTTTGGTCCGATTCGAAAATCCAATATGGCCACCAGGCAGCCATCTTGGATTTCCCCATGAAACGTTGTTATCGCGATTTCTCGGAAACTACTGCATGGATCTTTCTTAAATTGGTACACAGGTTCCCCTTGGGGTCTAGTTGTGCAAGAAACCTGTTTTGTTCCGATTCGAAAATCCAATATGGCCACCAGGCAGCCATCTTGGATTTCCCCATGAAACCTTGTTATCGCGATTTCTCAGGAACTACTGCATGGATCTTTCTCAAATTTGGTACACAGGTTCCTCTTGGGGTCTAGTTGTGCAAGATACCTTTTTTGATCCGATTCGAAAATCCAATATGGCCACCTGGCAGCCATCTTGGATTTCCCCATGAAACTTTGTTATCGTCATTTCCCAGGAAGTACTGTATGAATCTTTCTCAAATTTGGTACACAGGTTCTCCTTAGGGTCTAGTTGTGCAAGATACCCTTTTCGGTCCGAATCGAAATCCAATATGGCCACAAGACAGCCATCTTGGATTTCTCCATGAAACATTGTTATCGCAATTTCTCAGGAAGTACTCCATGGATCTTTCTCAAATTTGGTACACAGATTCTCCTTGGGGCCTAGTTGTGCAAGATACCTTTTTCGGTCCGATTCGAAAAATCAATATGGCCACCAGGCAGCCATATTGGATTTCCCCATGAAACTCTGTCGTCATTTCTCAGGAAGTAGTGCATGTATCTTTCTCAAATTTGGTACACAGGTTCCCCTTGGGATCTAGTTGTGCAAGATACCTTTCCTGGTACGATTTGATAATCCAGTATGGCCACCAGGCAGCTATCTTGGATTTCCCCATGAAACTTTATCGTCATTTCTCAGGAACTACTGCATGGATCTTTCTCAATTTTGGTACACAGGTTCCCCTTAGGGTCTCGATATGCAAGATGCCTTTTTCGGTCCGAATCGAAAATCCAATATGGTCACCAGGCGGCCATCTTAGACTTCCCCACGGAATTTTGTTATCATGATTTCTCAGGAAGTACTAGTAGTATATAAAGAGTATTTGATTGTCACTTGACCTCAGAAATTTGCATATTTTGTGGAGGACACGTGGAGGTCACACGCGACAGCCAATCAGAAGCGCGTATTGTGTCACATGGGGTCATGTGTGGTGGATGGGTGGGTGGTGGGTTTAAGATGGCGGCTGTGGTGGATGGGTGGGTGGTGGGTTTAAGATGGCGGCTGTGGTGGATGGGTGGGTGGTGGGTTTAAGATGGCGGCTGTGGTGGATGGGTGGGTGGTGGGTTTAAGATGGCGGCTGTGGTGGATGGGTGGGTGGTGGGTTTAAGATGGCGGCTGTGGTGGTGGATGGGTGGGTGGGGGGTTTAAGATGGCGGCTGTGAAAGATGTATTCATCCGCGGTGATGCGGTCATGTCTGGCGGTGATTCGGTCGCGGGAAAAACCTTCCGCGGAGAAAAAGTAGTCCCTAGATAAAATGGTCCGATGGGGTCGAGTGAGGTATCCAAGTGAAGCTTATGTGAAGGGGCATCTAATGGGCTGGGTGTGGGGTTGACATATCGGCCTTCTGGGCATGCGCGGTGGCCGAAGGGTATGAAAATAGCCGTTTTGGGAACAACAAGTTTAGTAATGTTTATATAGTTTATTACCCCAATGTTACATCATACCCAGGCTGTGGGGAGCCGCCCTGGGTATGTTTAGTATGTTCACAGCAAAACAAATTGAAATATCAAACACCATGTTTTATTATTTAACACATTGTCACATTAGGTCAAGTGTTTACTGAGCTCAAGTCAGCGAGCAGCATGTAGACATAGAGTGTGTGTACGGCATGATATTCATCAGTGCACGGGTGACGCATTCAACCGATGGGGGTGATCGGTCAGCTAGGTCAGGAAAAACGTGACATTGGTTACCCTCTCTACCACCCATTGAATGTTGGGGCGTTGACGATGCGCCCATCTCAGGGCATCCACGGTGTCCAGTATCTCCAGCATCGTCTCTAGTGACCCCCGGTTAATGATGGTGACCGGCTGGTCAAACACATGGTTGTTGGCACTGGGATAATAATACTGTAACTGGTCCGTCTTTTGTGACGTAAGATGTACCCGAAAGCGACATTCAATGTAAAGGCCGTAGTTTGATCGTTGAAGATGGCTTCCACGTAGCTGCGTAGACAGGTGCGGTTGGTCAGTGGGAAATTGTAGATATCTTGAGGGTGGAAACAGTACCGTGTCATGGACCAATGGCGCCGATCGATGTCACTGATTGGATGGTTGTCCTCTAAGAGATCGCTAGGAACATTTATGGGCTCCACCAGAAAATGTTCGATGTTGTCAGGACTCGAAACCGTAACGCTGGGGTCCGGCTGGATATTCAGGCTCTTCTCAACTGTGGGTATAGGCGGGCTCTCCTTCATCGCATCACCAGTGGCGTTCGTCTCCCCGGGCTTATCTTCACTGGATCTCACCTTCCGTGGTGACTCCTCTTCAGTAGGAAGTTGTCGTTCATGCTCATGGGCATGAATCAACCGTTGGTGTCGCAGCAACTGACTGCGTCGTTTGAAGAGTTGATCACAATCCTCGCATGGACGCTTGGATGGCCCATGAATTGAACGTTCGTGGCGCAGTAAAGCATCTTCCCGATTAAATGACCGTGCGCAGGTTATACAAGTATACAGTCCATCGTTGTGGGTGGAGGCCTCGTGGCGTCGTAAATTATCTAGACGAGTAAACTGCTTCTGGCAAGTTGTGCAAGTGAACATCTTGGTGGTTGATAGAGTGTCTGATGAAATGGCAAGGCCGCTTCCCTTTTATAGCACGCTAGCTGGTAATCTATTTTTAGCACACTCTACCCCAAGTCGAGGATCGAGACTGGTGTACTGGTGTACCACTGAGCCGCATTGCGCGCGCGTATGAAGACCCTTATACATACCCAATGCAGGCGCAGACGCGAAGTGCCCGGACGATAGACACGGACGTCACCGATCCGAAAAGACACGGACTTTACCGAAAAGACACGGACTTTACCGAAAATACACGGACTTTAACGAAAAGACACGGACGTACACGAAAAGACGCGAAGGTGAACGCCATTGTGGGAAACCCCCACAGACAGGTCAGTACATGCATTTCTATGTTGTTCACGCATAATAAAAGGATTGATCTGTAATCTGTGTTGTTGTTGTTGTTGTTGTTGCTCCCTTTTTTGGACTAACCCATCAGAATAGTACGAATCACGGACTACACCCGTAGAGCTACATCTGGTCTATAAAACACGTCCCTCTGGATCCCACACCTTCATTTCTACAGAGCCATGGCGGAGATCCAGCCCCATGCGACTCGCATTTTACAGCATGCCACCGCGGTGAATTCATTCACGGGTTACCGAGCAGTGGTCCGGTCCATGTTTGCAGATGGCGATGACAACGAGGGACGACGCCAGATCCTGAACGAGTTCACAGAAGCGGTCCTCCACAGAGTGCACTCGATGGAGAGGCGTGCCATCACTCACCACTACTGGACTATGACAGCCATCCTTGATGCTCGGGCTATGGACCACGAGCGCTCACGCCGGAACCAGCACCGGCTGGTTGGCCTCATACTAGTCTGTGCCCTATTGACCCTGGCGCTGTGGTATTGACACTATAAATACGAGGGTCAGACAGAGTGTGTGTCATTCACCGTTCGACATTTGGACCAAGCATGTCACCCGTCCTACGAGCCATTCTGCCCCTTACACCCCGGGTGGGGTTACACGTCTATGAAGATAAAGTCACCCTGGTGGAAGACTGTGGAGATATTTGCTGGGCGCCCGCTGAGACCTTATCGAATACGGTGACGCTACCTCGTGACGGCTGGACCAAATTTAAACTGGTGTTGAGCGGCGAGCTCGACGGAAACCTCATCCACATAGACAATGCCATCTACGTATACCGTGCAACCTTCTTCCTACGCCTGGGCCGCTACCAAGATGCTACGCGAGGCTTCACCCTAGACCCCGATCTGTGGTCAGCCTTGGAGAAAGTGGTGCCTATTGTGGACCAGCTGTTTACACCGGACGAGCGATCATCACATCAGTTGGGGTGGGCTCGTGCTATTGAGGACGCGCCGGCTGAACCCCATGAACAACTGTCTAGCCATGAACCCGACGACGACGATGCCATTGATTACCCGGCTAGACTCAGTCAGCCCAGTGACATGACCACCTGATCCTTTGATCTCACGGGGTTCTCCCTATAAATACGAGAGACAGTGAAATGTGGTACCATTCACGTACTGACCATGACGGAGCATATAGTACTGGCGTATTTCAGCTTGACCCCCGAGGTTTTCCTGCACGTGTATGCGGATAAGGTCGATATCATGGAGGAGGTGGGAGACATCTGTGATGCGGACCCTACACAACCGTGCCCGGCTCACATTCGTCTGTCCCGGGAGGGCTGGACCAAATTCAAACGGGTGTTGTCTGGTGAACTGGACGGCGACCTCATCCACTTGTGTCACGATGTGTACATCCGACGCGGCCCTTTCTTTGCTCAATTGGCTCGGCTAGATGGGGGTACAGTGCATTTTACCCTTCACCCTGATCTATGGTCTGCATTGGAAGATGCCGTGATAGATGTGGATGAAGTGCTTATCAAGCGGTCATCAGACGAGTTAGACTGGTCATTTACCATGGCCACTGTGGAAGTCCACGAAGAAAATCAGAAAGAAACTCCGGCCCAAGATATACCCGTTATAAATAAACGATAGAGCCAGGGTGCATCATCATTGTGTCACCATGAAGCGCTGGGAGAAGGTGCTGGATAACTTATACTACAGTCCCGACAGTCCGGCGGCCTATAGTGCATTGTCGGCTCTCTATCGAGCGGCCAAACCCCAGGGGATACAACGTGCCCAAGTCCGAGATTGGTTAAGAAGACAAGACACCTATACCTTACATCGATCTGTCCGTCGCCATTTTCTACGGAACCGGGTCATCGTGGGAGGAATAGATGCCCAGTGGCAAGCGGATTTGGTCGATATGAGCGCCTTTGCCAAACACAACGATGAGAATCGGTATATCTTGACGTGCATCGATATCCTATCCAAGTATGCGTGGGTGGTACCCATCCGGACGAAAACGGGGGCGAATCTCATAGCGGCGTTCAAAGACATCTTCAAGACCGGGCGCAAACCTTTGTATTTGCAAACCGACGAAGGCACGGAATTCCTCAACAGACCGTTCCAACAGTTTCTGAAAGCCCAGAAGGTGTTTTTCTTCCATACGTACAACGAGACCAAGGCTTCCGTGGTGGAAAGGTTCAACAGGACATTCAAAGGCCGCATGTATAAATATTTCACCTATAAGAATACAAGGCGGTACATCGATGTTCTCACGAAACTTGTGAGGGGTTACAATCCGAGCCTATCATCGGAGTATAGAGAGGGCCCCCATTACCGTGACCCAACGCAATGAAGCCCAAGTCCGGCGTGTCTTGTACCCCAGGCCATCGCAGCGAACGCCGAAGGCGGTGTTCAAGGTAGGGGACCCTGTACGGATCAGTAAAGTCAAAGGTCGATTTGAGAAAAGTTACTTGCCCAACTGGAGCGATGAGCACTTCCTGATTAAACGGCGCCTACCCCGACAGCGGCGAGTCTATGAACTGGAAGATCTCCAAGGGGAAACGTTGCTGGGGACGTTTTACGAGACGGAATTACAGCCTGTTGTAAAAACACAGCAAGACTACTACACGGTGGAGCAGATTTTGAAAACGGAACGTCGACGTGGCAAACTGTTTCATTTCGTGAAATGGCAAGGTTGGCCCAGTTCCTTCAATTCCTGGGTCGCGGCCAACCAGGTGAAACGACTATAAAGCCAGACACCACTGCCGTCCTCCTTCATTCCACGTCCGACCACAGTGCTATGGACCAACAGCAGCTGCCTCTGAAGACAGCGTCTCGTAAAACGCGCAAAGCGCAAGTGGTCTTTGGGGTGCTATTGCTAATCCTGCTGAGTGTGTTGTACGGAGGTGTGTTTTACGACGTAGCCTATGTCAGTACGTTACTTAACCAACTGAGAACACCAGGCACCAGCGAAACGGGTCTACAGAGAGCACCAGTCGTATCGAGCCCAGTCACCACCACCACCACCACCACCACACCCCGCGTACAAGCCACGTCGAGCTCTACACCTACACCAAGTACGCCCACTACGTCTGAACACCCACCGAATTTCATCCTTCACAGTGAACCGACCACCCACGTTGTACCCATCACCACCATCATCATCCCTGACAGTGAACAGACAACGACGACCGACGTTGT
>JAVTVY010014551.1:0-64830 GCA_036873755.1 Hanleya hanleyi | reverse complement strand
TGGGTGGACTCTTCGGCCGACAATGAACCACACGAAAAAAATGGTCCTCGTCGAACCACGGTTCCTGCAAAACCTCCAATCACCCTACCCTGTCCCACCTGCGGTGAAGACCATAAACAGCCTCGATGGAGAGATGCAACAGATCTTACAGAGACCGGGGTTAAGCGACAGTGAGAAAGTACAACGGTACAATGAGACGCTTCAACGGTACATGACGTTCATGGACCAATACAAAACTCTGTCTACCTCAGCAACAGCACCACCGCCACCACCACCACCACCACCACCACGTGACAGACCGCTGACCTCAGCACCGTTCCAACAGCCGGGTGAGGTAGCCCCCACAGCCCCACAGTGGGTGGAAGACGAAGTGCTGAAGAGTGTACCTGCCTCGTTCAAGAAACAAGCTGGCCTGGTTTTACAACGGATGAAACAGAATCCTAACATGACTTGGAATGATAAAGGCGAACTCCTGGTGCAGAATCAGGTGGTCCCCGGCACCCACATGACGGATTTAGTGAATGACCTGATGCGTAAACGCAGATCGCACACGGATCCTCGAGGATGGGAGGTCTTCGCTCAAGGCTTGAAAGACATGCATGTACCACAGGAATTGGTGGGGAACCCCACCGCTGGGCCTTTATGCAGCAAACCCAGCAATCGCCGAGTCGTGCACCACGACTCTCACCACAACCTTCTTGGGAAGCCGACTGGGAACCGGAGTCACCCCCCAAAACTCCACCACCATCACAACGGGCACCTTCTTTTCAGACCTTTATAAAACCACCCTCGATCAGGACACCCACATCTCCAGAGCCGTGACACGTAGCAAGTCAACGCGACGAACACGACGCCGGACACAACCGCCCAAGGCCTGGAACACCTATTAAAACCAACAGCAGCAGCAGGACAACTCAGTCGCCATGTTTTACCTGACCCTACCCAGTAACAGTTCGCTGGATGTGTTTCCTGACAACACCGTGGCCAAGTACGTCACCCAGTTACCACAACCGTTACATTTACCTGGACGCTGGGAATGTGCCATCGTGGATATCCAATACCCTTACTCGTGGTACAACGTGCGAGCCAATGAAGTGTGGTACGAGGTCACCTACGAAGGCAAAAACACCCGACTCACCCTGCCCGAAGGCCAATACGATACCCCCAAAGAGTTCATGGGTGGGCTGTCAAGACTGATGCATGATAAGGCGCTACGGGGGTGACGGATAGTGCAACACGCCTGATAGCCTTGCGCTTCAAGAGAAACGTGTTCTTCGATGTCAACGTACACAACGACAAGGCACAGCTTACCGTCACCGATACCGTGAATGTGAAACTCAGTCCTACACTACAGCAAATGCTGGATTTCGATCTACAGACGTTCGCTGGTCCCTCCCAACACCATGGCGAGATGCCGATGGATATGAAGTCGGGTATGTACGGACTCTACGTCTACTCGGACGTGGTGGACAACCACATCGTGGGCGATATCAACACACCTCTATTACGGGTGGTCCCCATTAAAAAGGCGTATGGAGGTCAAGTCACCCACAGTTTCACCCACATGCTCTACTTGCCCGTACGACAAACTGACATCAACACGATCACGGTGGATATAAGAGATGACACGGGAAGACCGGTGGCATTCGAACGAGGAAAAGTGGTGCTGACACTTCATTTTCGACAAGCACGTGCTCCCCACTTTGCATAATGAAAGTACCTTACGAGTGCGATGCACGCAGCTATGCCGACTATTATGCCCAACAGGCCGGGGGTGGCTTTCCGGTCTTTGGCGGTGCACGCATGCAACGAGGACATGGACTGGGGAACATACTCGGCAGCATTGTGAAAACGTTCCTGCCCTTGGTGACGCGTGGGGTGAAAGCAATCGGCAAACAAGCGGTACGCAGTGGACTGCAAGTGGCCGGTGATGTCTTGGGGGTTACGGCACCCAAAGAATCCTTGAAACGGCGGGCCAAAGAAGCGGGAGGCGTCTTGGTGGCCAAAGCACAACGCACCGTAGGGAATAAAAGAGCTGCCCCACCGAGATCACGCACCAGTCGACGACCGACCCAGCGACGACGCACATCCAAGAAGACCCGGGATATCTTTTCTTGAAACATGGCCTTAATCCACGCCGAGTCCTGCCCCTCCACCAACAGTGAATTTGATTTGTGGACCGTGCCGCCCACACAAACCAGTGTCGAACAAAGATTATGGGTGGAGCATCTCCCGCTCTCCAGCATCAACGAAACCGGGCCCATCGAGTTCACCATCAGTAATGCGGATACGGCCTATGTGGTTTTAGCCCATACCTACTTGTATGTGAAAGCCAAGGTGGTCAATGGAGCTGGCACCAGAATCGCTGACCAAGCAACGGTGGGCCCGACGAATCTCTGGCTGCACTCGATGTTTCAGCAGGTGGATATTTTTCTCAGCGACAAACTCATCAGTGACTCCACCAACACGTACCCCAATCGAGCCTACATCGAGACACTGTTGTCGTATGGCCGAGAGGCTAAAAAATCTCAGCTGACAACCGCTTTATTCTACAGGGACACAGCCGAGCACATGGACACGGCGGACAATGGGGATATAACAAACGGAAGGCTTTCACTGCGAACAGTGCCTCGGTGGATATGATGGGTCGACTGCATGCAGACATGTTCATGCAAGACCGGTACCTCTTGAACAAGATCCCCATCAAAATCCGACTGATACGGGCGCCTCCCACCTTCGCCTTGATGGCCACTAACGTAGAGGGGCATGTAGCTGACTATAAGATTGTCATCCAAGACGCAGTCCTGTATGTCCGAAAAGTGAAACCGAATCCAGCCGTTCAATTGGGACACATGAAAGCCTTGGAAACAAAACCAGCCCAGTACCCTATCCGATGTGTACAAACCAAAGTGTTCTCTGTGCCTGCTGGAAATATGAGCGCCAACAAAGAAAACCTGTTCCTGGAGGAACTACCCAAGCAATTGATCCTGGCCTGTGTGGAAAATACCAGTTTCAGCGGAGCCTACCCAGAGAACCCGTTTGACTTTAAACATTTCGGCATCAATTTTGTGGCCCTGCATGTGGATGGACAACAGGTCCCAGCCACGGCCTTAACACCGAACTTTGGGCGGAGGAATTTCATTCGAGCCTATCAGAGCCTGTTTACAGCCACCGGTCAAATAAACCAGGACGAAGGGAATATGATCAGTCAGGAGGACTACGCGAACGGATACACGTTGTTCTGTTTCGATCTGACCCCCACCTTAGAGAACGACCATCAGCTGGCCCTGACCAAGCAAGGCAACTTACGGTTGGAAATCCACTTTGCACGAGCCCTGGCGACCACCGTCAATGTGATCTGCTACGCCGAGTTTGACAACATCATTCAAGTGGACAAGGCGCGCAACGTCCTGTGTGACTTGTGAGCCCATGTACTTCAAGATCCTCATGGTACTCATATGAACAGTCACAATCAAAGCGTGGCTGAGGTACATCATTTTTAGATGACGACTCTATAACGAATATTATGGATTAAGAATACTGATCAGCGATACGGATTTGATATTTGGAACATCATGATGTCTTGCCGGCATCATTGAAAATTGTTGACCGCTTCTCTCTTGCAGGAAACAAGCCTATGTTTATGTATACTTTTGTCTTTTTGAATTTGGTGCTAATACTGTTATATGGAAATGGAATAGGTCTTTGGATTATGGACGCGGATATTCTCTAATGGACGACGGCTGGATTATGAATGACGGACTAGACGCTTGTAATTCTCCACCTAACATGGATACAGAGCAGATAACCACCGTGCTGGAGAATGACCCAGAGACACGTAGGGTCTTTCAAGGGGTGTTCGCCCGAGATGTGTTTCCATTAGACCGTGTGTATCCTGCTGCTTACGTTCTCAACACGGACCCGATGGATCGACCCGGTGAACACTGGGTGGCCGTGTACTTGATAGAACAGCAGGGGGAATACTTTGACCCGTACGGTCTGCCACCCCTCCATCCCGATTTAACAGACTTCATGGATCAAGGCACAGAGACGTGGTGTTGGAACAGTCAAACGTTGCAAAGCCTGACCAGTGGCGTGTGCGGACAATATTGCTTGTTTTACCTGTACCATCGATGCCGGGGAAGACCCTTATCTACTATCGTACAGATGTTTGACGAGTACCCCCAGGCCGAGGACCGCGATGTACTCGTCTATGACTGGGCCGCCCATCATTTCAATGTACAAGCCCGTTCTGGGCTTAAGTTAATGACAAGCCCCTTGTTCTGGGCTTCAATGTACAAGCCCCTTGTTCTGGGCTTCAATGTACAAGCCCCTTGTTCTGGGCTTCAGTTAATTACAAGCCCCTTGTTCTGGGCTTGAGTTTTCACGTGGTTGTTCTCACGTTGTTGTTGTTCACTGAATAAAAAATGAGATCTCACCAAAAAACCCTGTCTTGTGTGTTTTATTCCTAATGCATCAATGCCCAATATGGAGATTCAGTCAAACTGAAATCAGTGGTGTAGGATGGGGCCAAAATGTAACCCATCAAGTTTAGAATGCAAGAGCACTATAGTAAAAAATAGAGAGCCAATGAAATCAGCCTACAGACCAAGTATGTGTTTTTGGTCTAGGTTTGGAGCGGGCATTTCATTGAGGTACGTGTATACGGTGAGTGAAGAGACTCGTCGAACACGTATAGATTATGTTGATGACTATAAGTTCTAGGTAACCCATCAAGGTTAGAATGCAAGAGCACTATAGTAAAAATAGAGAGCCAATGAAATCAGCCTACAGACCAAGTACGTGTCTTTGGTCTAGGTTTGGAACGGGCATTTCATTGAGGTACGTGTATACGGTGAGTGAAGAGACTCGTCCAACACGTATAGATTATGTTGATGACTATAAGTTCTAGGTAACCCATCAAGGTTAGAATGCAAGAGCACTATAGTAAAAATAGAGAGCCAATGAAATCAGCCTACAGACCAAGTACGTGTCTTTGGTCTAGGTTTGGAGCGCGCATTTCA
Source organism: Hanleya hanleyi (assembly GCA_036873755.1). Taxonomy (NCBI): domain Eukaryota; kingdom Metazoa; phylum Mollusca; class Polyplacophora; order Lepidopleurida; family Hanleyidae; genus Hanleya; species Hanleya hanleyi. The sequence goes on along the minus strand of JAVTVY010014551.1, from coordinate 59,806 downwards.
TTGAGGTACGTGTATACGGTGAGTGAAGAGACTCGTCCAACACGTATAGATTATGACTATAAGTTCTATGAGCATAATGCATGAAAGTGGCTTTGAACACCGTATTAGCCAATCAGTGGCCTAGATTGGAGCCAAAGGAAACCCATCCATGTCCAGAAAAACATTATCCGGGTGTACAAGAACCCAGATGTAGGCGCGGACGTCAGCGAAAGCACACCGTGAATACCCCAATTCGATTGGCTGATTGTTCGACCGCTGACTGGTTCTTTTTCTCGACCGCTGATTGGCTCTTTTTCTCGACCGCTGATTGGTCCAAATGGAACTGCCCATCTTTCCCAGGTTCATCTAGAATCCCCCTTTTTTTGTGCTCAAGCTCTGACCATAGCGATGCCGCAACATTGTCTCATTGGACATTGGACCGTCTGACCTGGAGGTGACCCTTTGACCTTTTGACCCGCGTCCGCGCGCGCGCACTGCCGGGAATGACGCGGGATGACGCGCGCGCGCGCGCGCTGCGGGCGCTGGGGCGGGAAAACACCCCGGCGGTTGAACATTGGAACTCTTGTGGGTTTGGAGGATGAACATACGGACGTCTAAGGGAAAAAATTGGAACTCTTCTATGTTTGAAGGTAGTGTTTAGTGAAAACCCGGAAGTGACGTCACAACCCACGTGACCTGCGTATATATACTCCTGTAAAATAGAGCCGATTTTATTTCTTTGGAAGGGGCAAGGTCAATAGGACTTGCGCTTTTTATGCTACTAAACTGTGAAGTAGATTACATCTTACATAGGCCTTAAGGCCGTGATATGCATATGAAGTATTCTGGGGCATGGTCAGTACTTTCCAATTTTCCCTTCGTCTACTACTCGCCGATTTTTTTGATTTTTTTGATTATTATTTATTTATTTATTTATTTATTTATTTCCTCGAGAGCTTTAAAATAAGACCTCACTCTACCCAATCGGGCCACTAGTGCTCCACCTAGACTCCAACATGTCCACCCGTATGGATTTATACATACTAATATCCCAGTATATGAGTGTATATGGGTCTATATGGATCTATATACAAGCCTACGCGGTACTTTCAAATTTTTTTCCATCGTATTCTACATGATCAACCTCATAGCTCATAGTAAAAGCCATAAAAAAAAACGACCACCCCTATACCCATACAGGCCAAATATAGCGGACATGATCTTCGCCTGGGAATTGGTCTAGTCCGAGTTGTCTCCCTTGCACCAAAGCGTATAGATGGGACTGTGGTTTGGCTGGCGCGATTATCCGGGCAAATTGACCTTGAGCAGCCATTTTGTTAGCGTTTTGTTAGCGTCCTGCATACGGAGGACGATTTCACTGATCATTGTGTTGTTTTCTGAGCTGGGGAACATTCTCTGTCGCAGTTTATAACGGAACTTTCTTCCTTTTGGTGTCGTATACCCGTCACACGTAGACTGTAATCGAGGGAGTGTGCTGTGTTGTGTTCGAGCGGACGCATAAATTTGTGTGATATCAGACAGGAAACGTGAAAATTGATATTCTTTCACAGATTTCGAAGTGTATACAGTTCTGGTATTTTTAGCATACGAATGCATCGTGATGAAGGCTTCATGGTGTGTTATACCCACCTAGGAAAAAAACAGCCCCAGATCATCTGGACTAAACTCTTTTATCAGGTAAGCTACACTTTAGTACTATATACTTGCGTTGAAACCCATGCAGACAACCTATTCAAATTTCAATGCATTGGCAACATAGCGTCGCACGAAATATACGCGCCCCTGTTGACCAGGATTTTTTTATACTCACACAACAACAGACAATTTGAAGACAATTTTCTAGCGGGGTGTTTTCTTGAACATAATTGCTGTAATATACTCTTCTTTTTGTGGACGCTAAATATAGGGGAGAAAATGGCAACATTGTGACCAAACCATAACAGTTGGCAGCTGTAAAAATAGATACCGTGGCATAAATTAGAGAGAGCATTTCAGTACACCTCAAAAAAATGAAACCTGGACGGGTATCCTTCATCTCGAGGGGACGCAAGTTCGATTCTTGCTTTCATTATGTGAGTATGTGTTGGACATGTGATCTTTAAATTTTATTATCATCAATACACCTAAACAATATAGTTCAACCCCACCCCAGCCCATTAGATGTCCCTTCATGAATGCTTCAATTTGATACCTCACTCGACCCCATTGGTCCATTAGGGGCTATCCTAGCTCCAAAAAGGCTATTTTCATACCATTTTGGCCGCCGCGCATGCGCAGAATCACCCTAATTCAACCCCACACCCAGCCCATCAAATGCCCCTTCACCTCACCTTCAATTTGATACCTCACTCGACCCCATTGGTCCATTAGGGGCGCTCCTAGCTCCAAAAAGGCTATTTTCACACCCTTTGGCCGCCGCGCATGCGCAGAATGCCGACAGCTCAACCCCACACCCAGCCCATTAGATGCTCCTTCACCTCACCTTCAATTTGATACTTCACTCGACCCCACTGGACCAGTAGTCAATCCCCTAGCTCCAACACGGCTATTTTCATACCCTTTGGCCGCCGCGCATGCGCAGAATCACCCTAATTCAACCCCACACCCAGTCCATCAGATGCCCCTTCATGAATGCTTCACATTGATACCTCACTCGACCCCACTGGACCAGTAGTCAATCTCCTAGCTCCAAAAAGGCTATTTTCATACCCTTCGGCCACCGCGCATGCGCACAATGCCGATAGTTCAATCCCACACCCAGCCCATTAGATGCCCCCTCACCTAAGCTTCACTTTGAACCTCACTCGACCCCATCGGACCATTTTATCTAGGGACTACTTTTTCTGCGCGGAAGCTTTTTCCCGAGACCGAATCACCGCCAGACATGACTGCATCACCGCGGATGAATACATTCTTGCACTCACTCACACCACCCACACATAGGCCGCCATCTTGTCCCACCACCCACAGCCGCCATTTTGTCCCACCACCCACAGCCGCCATTTTGTCCCACCACCCACAGCCGCCATTTTGCCCCACCACCACACAGCCGCCATTTTGTCCCACCACCCACAGCCGCCATTTTGTCCCACCACCCACACGACACAAAAAACAGGCCGCCATTTGTCCCACCACCCACACAGCCGCCATTTTGTCCCACCACCCACACAGCCGCCATTTTGTCCCACCACCCACAGCCGCCATTTTGTCCCACCACCCACAGCCAGCCATTTTGTCCCACCACCCACAGCCGCCATTTTGTCCCACCACCCACACGACACAAAAAACAGCCGCCATTTTGTCCCACCACCCAAAAAACAGGCCGCCATTTTGTCCCACCACCCACAGCCGCCATTTTGTCCCACCACCCACAGCCGCCATTTTGTCCCACCACCACAGCCGCCATTTTGTCCCACCACCCACACACACACACACACGCATGCGCACACCACCCATTGTGACGTCACCCCAGGTTCTGCGCATGCGCAGTGAAGCGCTATCCTATCAATTTGCTCGCTGTATACTACTCCCGTATTACCCCGGAAGGGCGATGTATAACGAATTTATCATATCTCAGAGCATTAAGAATCACTTTGGACTTCAAGGCCGACATAATGGAACGGATTTCGATCGGACTTGCACTGGTTTCAGAACGATCCACAGCATGCACCGGAAAAAATGAACACAAAGACAAATGTATCATTTTTACAATCCTCATCTTTAAAACGTACTAAGGGAGGAGCAAAGATAACGATAACATATACTGTAATCCGTGAACAATGAACCCGGTTTCCGTGTGAAATACCGGTGGGCTTCGGTGAGAAAGAATGAACAATCTAACTTCAAATTCAGCTTCATCTCTTATGTTCTATTCTGAAAATCAGAAACGTATAAAATACTGGAACATTAAGCTTAATCTCAATTTCATATTTAATATTTAATAGCCATCGACGAGTATAATATCTAGATTATATACCTTTTGTTAATAAATACATCGAAAGACCCGTTCCGGATTCACATCTGTTGCGTGGATATGTAAGTTTCAAATACACGTGTGAACTGTTACATTTCCATTCTGTCTATAATTCAACACCGTGTCACTCGACAGTGTCACTTGTGTCATGTTTCCATAACATCACACAGGAGAAGGACCAACATGAACTGACTTAAATTTACAGTTCGAGAGAAAAATCGGAAAAATCAAACTGTCCTGCACAATTTGGCAGAAGTATAGGTATTTGCTTCATTTTCGCACGATGATGTTGATTGCATTTATTGCGCAGTTATTGAACATTGGCGCTGAGGGATTTGCGGCGACCAGGATAGCCGTGGGAATGTCACACGATGTGGGCGGGATAGCGGTGCTGTCGAATTCACAAAACAGCTGATTAAGATCAAAATCAAAGTCGTCGGCATGGCCTTCTGCTCGTACATCCTGGGTGTGTAACACGGCCGACGTGGCATCATTTGACGTGGGTGCAGGGTACTGAGAAGATGATGTCACAGTTTCTGCAGGATGGGGTTTGACAAGAACATTTACTGGAAGTGTATGCGTACCGGTATTCGTCTTTCGGGTTGAACCCATCGTGTCAGGAAAGGCTACTGACGCAACCGTGTGGCCCATTTGCAGTTTCTCGCCATCACTTACTCGCTGGTAAACCGAGAGCGACGAGACAGATCTGTGACCTGTGACAGCCATTATTTGAGATGCTGAATAGTTGTTTCTACCAAGGATGGTGATGCCGGTTGCTCGTATACTGTGGTTAGTATATGGTTCAGAAAGTTTCAGACGAGTGCCCAGGTTGGTCATGAAGGCTGCCAAGCGGTGTTTCCCAATAGATTTGTTATAATACCAAACTTTATCGTCGTCGAGGAAACTATCAACCGGGTACTGCCACAAGCGATCACATTTCGGATGAAGTTTGGAGATATAACTTTCGAATGAAGCAACAGGACAGAACGGGGAACCTTCTTCTTCAGGCATGAATCCGGTAACATCCTCTTTTTGCTGGGCCCGGCGATTTTTTGTGAGTTCATCCTCCTTGTTTTTCACATACCTCTGCCCAGTTTTCGGGTCCCGCTTGATGATGAATGTGTATTTGTCATCTTTTCCATATTCTCCACTCCCCTTCTAAAGAAGAACAGACGTACATCGAACTGAACTTTATTTGCAAGCCCAGTTGGGGTTTTTGGGGACATGAGAACAGACTTGTAGAGTTTACAACGATCGGACTCGTTTATGGGCTCCTAATGATCGGTGTCGCCTTTTCCAGATGCCTTCAACTCTGCAAGTGCGGTTTTGAAGCACTCGTTGGCTTCATTAAACTCCGAATTTCTAATCAAATCAAAAGTTTTCAAATACGGTGGGGCCTTCAGGTAACGATTCAGAGAATGTCGAAAGTTTTCGAGAGTGGATGTTTTGTACAATTCTCCGTCTTGTTTTCGGGCATCCAAATAGAAATGACTGAGTACCTCTGCTAACCTCTCGGCCGAGAATCCTTCGAATTCTTCACTCTGTCCCTTCTCTTTCAGGTAATACTTCAAAGTTCTGGCGGACGCTTTGTTCGATTTTTTTATGTTGCTGGGAATAATATTAGCCCGCTTTTCAACAACTTCATCGTCCGTGTGAGACGCGAAACGTTTTCCTGTTCGTTGCCCTTGGCGACGGGGGTATACGATATATATTCGACCAGCAAGTTGACAATACAGCATCACACATGAGGTCTGTCAGCCAATCAAAAGTCTACATGCTTCTCTGAGATATGATAAATTCTCATCCATCTACAGTTTGTTACAGTAGTCGTAGATTTGACGATGTTAAAAGAACGAATTGTATCTCAATCCCCAAATCCAACGTGTGCCTATATGTTATTGAGGGTGATATCATGATTGTTTGTCACTAAGCTTCTTCACAATAACTTAAAATGACCCCAGTATGATCAAGTAGGATGTCAGAAAGTTTTGGTCCATAATTCGGTTCCCTTCTGGAAATAGATCAGTGGCGGTCATGTTTTCCTCTTCCCAGGAGAGATATGAGTAATTATGACGTCGAAATTTTTTCATTTTTTTTGGTTTTATTCTCAAGTCAGAAACATGGGCTTTATTTTGGTATATAACATCTCTCCTTTTGATTTAACCAGTTAAGCACAAATGATCAAATTCTCCCATACTCCCATATATTTTCACAAAATTAGTAACACCGTCCGTAACGCTGTTGGTTTTCAATGGAAGTCTGTATTTGTTTGTTAAGGCGGCTACAAAATCGTAGAAAATCCTGAATGTTAGGGATGTCCACATTTGGTACTACCTTAAAGTATCGCCATCTTTTCACTCGTCCATTGGCGCTCTCGTCTGTCCATCTGATTTTGGTGACCAATCTGTTTGCATTTGCTTCCTCTGTTTGGAACTGTTTGGAAGCTTTGTCACGGAACGCAGGAGATTCTGTCTAAAGGCCACACCCGCTCAAGAAATCCAACCAATCCCTAAGTCTCCGGTCTATGATGAAGATGTCGACTTACCGCAACCAGTCCATCATGTTATCAGCATTTGTGTCCAGCACTAATATTTGTGCTTTATCAAGAAAGTGCCATCCGAAAAATAATTGGATATAAATCACCCTACTGAATCGACAAGTATGAGTATAGGTGAAAACCGCCGGTCACGTGTCAAATCACAGTCAATGGTAGGTTTTTCGGTGCTTCCGTTATCAAGCGTGAGTGTGTGTCTGACCAGACGACAGTGACCACAGCCGAAAATGAACGATTTTCAGCATATCGATGACAGGTATGGTTACTGGTGTCCAGTCATTTTTTGAAGGAGAGATATCGTACTATATTGTCACCAAATGTAGGGTTATTACTATTTCAAGTTAACACAAATTTTAAACATTTTTGCGGCGAGAGGTGTTTTTAGGTGTTGGTAGACAGTCCATGGTAGGTATTAGCATCGAATTATAGTGTGAGGAAATGAGCACAAAATGAACACGTGGGAACTTACTACCTGCCTCATGTATCACTGACTCATTCATCTCTCGATTCCTTCCACTTGTGTGTTTAAGAGGAATATGAACCATTAATAGTTTATTCTCTGTCTGTCTGATATTACGACAGTCCATGGTATCATCATCGGACCGATCGACAGTCCATGGTAGGTCAACATGCACTTGTGAATGATGCACAGAGAGCACATCGTCTGATCCAATGATTCGCCAAATGGACTGTTGCCAAGACAAATGGTAGCTACCATGGACTGTCGACATATCTGATATATAATCATATGTTGCTTCATTATAACATTGCAGCTGTTATGCGGCTTCAATGTGAAGTGATCCAACCTACAGTTCATGGTCGCATGACAAATGGACTGGTGCATTCACCTATAATCATACTTGTCGATTCAGTAGGGTGTAAATGTTTCTAAATAGCATTAGTATATATATAATATCGGCTTTAGGAGCTGTGCCATTATTCAATCTATCAGAGGGGTAGTAAATGTACGTAATCTAGACTCCGGTCTCCGAACTACCTCTTTTGTGGGAGCTGAGCTGGCCGAGTGGTCTAACGTGCTTGAATTTACTGCTGGCGATTTGATGCCAAACTCTGAGGACGCGGGTTCGAGTTTCGCACGGGACTGACCCATCCAACACTAGTATTTGTGCTTTATCAAGAAAGTGACATCCTAAAAATTGGATATAAATGTTACCTACTTTCTAAATGGCATTAGTATATTGTGATATACGTGGACCTATATGGATTTTTTTTTGTGTGTAAATATTTTCACTGGTGCAAAGTTTACCAATCGTTGTCCCAGTTGTTTCACTGTCATTCTGGATTTGGGATTCACCATTTGGACTAGGCGTCCCATACAGGGAGGGGCCTACGAGTTGTTATATATCTTACAATGAATTCGCTGAATAAATGGAATTTAGGAGCCGGAATGTTTTGTGTCAGGGCATCCCATACCGAGAGTGGCCAACGTGTGTGACAACCCTGTATAAGCTTGTGTTGAGGTACTTTCGACGGGATATACTTACCTGGGACAGAGACTGGAGTTTCCGGACATTGTCTGCATTTTATATATTACCATAGCGTAAATCCATTGTGTATTAATCGTCTGACACAACATTCGCGAGGTGTCAGAACTGTGTTTTTCTGGCCCGCCACTCGGGGCGGCCATGTTGTGTTTGGCGAAGGAAACTGGGGCAAACTGATATTCACAAATTCATGCCATCCTGAGGAATTCTATGGAAATTAGTTATTCTTGTATTCTCAATTAAGAGTTCTGAAAATAATTACGTTATATTGTGTGGTTATTCACTCGTGGACGAAAGTTTCACTTGGAACTATTTTTCGTAATGGACTTTGCCTTCGCCAAGACCATTGGTAACCCGATTGCTGTAGTTTTTGACCGTGGTAAATTTGACTTTGGTTCCGGACAATTCTGACTGTGAGTTGACAATCCGTTATCAAAAATATTATTTCCATGCTTTTTAAATACGTCTGCAGTTGTTCATGTTTACTGGCACTTGCTGGATTATCGTGTGAGCTATAAGAATTTTGCCATGTGAAGTGACCCTCGAAATCTGTGGCGTGAGGATCGTAAATGTCATGCCTGGACTAGTTTTTGTGACAAAATTAAAAGATCGTTTCTAGTAAACAAGAGCAGTTATAACCAATTTAATAAATTCCTTATATACTATTAGCTATGAAAATCTCATGTACAAATGGTGGTTAACTAAATTTACAGTTATAATTTGTTATCACCGTTTCTAATTTTGCCCAGCCTTTCGAGATAGGGCCATTTCCGTCATTCTGATTGGCTGATCATATCACGTGGTAATCCAACCGGAGTCTATAAAAGTAGAGCAAGAACCCAGTAATGGCAGATAGCTGGCAGCCGTGTACGTATCATCCAATAAGCCTGAAAGGAATACCTGGGATACTTATACTGTGGAATATTATTAGTTATACGTCGCCCTTCCGGGGTAATACGGGATTCGATTTGGTTTCTCTCGCCATATTTTTCCGAGGCGCAGCCGAGGAAAAATATGGCGAGAGAAACCAAATCGAATCCCGTATTACCCCGGAAGGGCGATGTATAACGAATTTATCATATCTCAGAGCATTGTTTCTGCTAAAGAATCCAAACAGTACAGTATAGTCTCATTTTTAGACCTATCCAAGGCGTTTGATACCGTCAATCACGAAATCTTACTTTTCAAGTTAGAACACCATGGTTTTCGAGGCTTGTCGAATAATTGGTTTCGCAGTTATCTGACTGATCGACTACAAACTGTGGTATACAATGACACCCATTCTAACCCTATGCCCGTTGCCTGTGGGGTACCCCAAGGATCAATTCTTGGACCGATTCTCTTCCTCCTTTATATAAATGACATTAGCACTGCCACTAATATGCTCAAAATTATTCTCTTTGCCGATGATACCAGTGTTGTGTTTTCCTCTGAAAACATTTCTGAAGTCATCAACATTATGTCACAGGAACTAGAGAAGCTACACAACTGGTTCTGTTGTAATCGTTTATCCCTCAATATTAAGAAAACTAAATATATGCTAGTCAGACCCAACAGTAATAACCGAACAATTAACACACCACACCTTCTTATATCAGGAACAGAAATAGAACTTGTTCACCAGTTCAAATTTTTAGGTGTTTTATTCAATGACCAACTGAACTGGAAATCACATATAAATTACATCTGTAATAAAGTATCAAGAAATATAGGTATTATCAACTACATCAAAAACTCGATAAATAAGAAAACATTATACATACTATACTATTCATTGATATTTCCTTACTTGTCCTACTGTAATATACTCTGGGGAAATACCTATGTCACTCACCTCCAACCATTGCTTTTACTTCAGAAACGTGCCTTAAGGGTGATAACTTTATCAAAAAAACTTGATCACACAGACCCATTATTTAAAAATTTAAAAGTGTTACAATTACACAAATTAAATCTTTACTCCTGTCTTCTAATCACCCATAAATTTATTCATCATCCTGAATTGCTACCAGAAAGCTTCCAGGATTATTTTATTAAACAATCAGATGTTCACCGCTACCAAACACGAGGACAACAATGTAATCTATACAGACCTTTTTTAGATCTAATTTGTCATTTTATACACTTAAAACTACTGGACCTCGGGAGTGGAACAAACTATCTCCTCCATACAAAACAATAAAATCAATATCATTATTCAAATCTAAACTGAAAACATACCTGATTGAAAACTGACCTACATTACAATCTGTGCCCGGATAATTATGTGTACATAGAACTTTTTTGTGTATTCTTCTGTTCCTTTTTTCGCCGATGAATGGTTATTATTTTCCTATTTGCTTTACTCCACGCAGGGATAGAACAAGCCCCAAGGGGTTTTAATCCCGCCAATTTAGAAATCTGGCTAAATTATTCACTATTCTTGAATTATAATGTCTTTTATGTTGACGCCACTGATATTAAGTTTATAATATTTGGTTCATTGGTGAATAAAATTCAATTCAATTCAATTCAATTAAGAATCACTTTGGACTTCAAGGCCGACATAATGGAACGGACTTCGATCGGACTTGCACTGGTTTCAGAACGATCCACAGCATGCACCGGAAAAAATGAACACAAAGACAAATGTATCATTTTACAATCCTCATCTTTAAAACGTACTAAGGGAGGAGCAAAGATAACGATAACATATACTGTAATCCGTGAACAATGAACCCGGTTTCCGTGTGAAATACCAGTGGGCTTCGGTGATAAAGAATGAACAATCTAACTTCAAATTCAGCTTCATCTCTTATGTTCTATTCTGAAAATCAGAAACGTATAAAATACTGGAACATTAAGCTTAATCTCAATTTCATATTTAATATTTAATAGCCATCGACGAGTTTTATATCTAGATTATATACCTTTTGTTAATAAATACATCGAAAGACCCGTTCCGGATTCACATCTGTTGCGTGGATATGTAAGTTTCAAATACACGTGTGAACTGTTACATTTCCATTCTGTCTATAATTCAACACCGTGTCACTCGACAGTGTCACTTGTGTCATGTTTCCATAACATCACACAGGAGAAGGACCAACATGAACTGACTTAAATTTACAGTTCGGAAATCGGAAAAATCGGAAAAATCAAACTGTCCTGCACAATTTGGCAGAAGTATAGGTATTTGCTTCATTTTCGCACGATGATGTTGATTGCATTTATTGTGCAGTTATTGAACATTGACGCTGAGGGATTTGCGGCGACCAGGATAGCTGTGGGAATGTCACACGATGTGGGCGGGACAGCGGTGCTGTCGAATTCACAAAACAGCTGATTAAGATCAAAATCAAAGTCGTCGGCATGGCCTTCTGCTCGTACATCCTGGGTGTGTAACACGGCCGACGTGGCATCATTTGACGTGGGTGCAGGGTACTGAGAAGATGATGTCACAGTTTCTGCAGGATGGCGTTTGACAAGAACATTTACTGGAAGTGTATGCGTACCGGTATTCGTCTTTCGGGTTGAACCCATCGTGTCAGGAAAGGCTACTGACGCAACCGTGTGGCCCATTTGCAGTTTCTCGCCATCACTTACTCGCTGGTAAACCGAGAGCGACGAGACAGATCTGTGACCTGTGGCAGCCATTATTTGAGATGCTGAATAGTTGTTTCTACCAAGGATGGTGATGCCGGTTGCTCGTATACTGTGGCTAGTATACGGTTCAGAAAGTTTCAGACGAGTGCCCAGGTTGGTCATGAAGGCTGCCAAGCGGTGTTTCCCAATAGGTTTGTTATAATACCAAACTTTATCGTCGTCGAGGAAACTATCAACCGGGTACTGCCACAAGCGATCACATTTCGGATGAAGTTTGGAGATATAACTTTCGAATGAAGCAACAGGACAGAACGGGGAACCTTCTTCTTCAGGCATGAATCCGGTAACACCCTCTTTTTGCTGGGCCCGGCGATTTTTTGTGAGTTCATCCTCCTTTTTTTCACATACCTCTGCCCAGTTTTCGGGTCCCGCTTGATGATGAATGTGTTTTTTGTCATCTTTTCCATATTCTCCACTCCCCTTCTAAAGAAGAACAGACGTACATCGAACGGAACTTTATTTGCAAGCCCAGTTGGGGTTTTTGGGGACATGAGAACAGACTTGTAGAGTTTACAACGATCGGACTCGTTTATGGGCTCATAATGATCGGTGTCGCCTTTTCCAGATGCCTTCAACTCTGCAAGTGCGGTTTTGAAGCACTCGTTGGCTTCATTAAACTCCGAATTTCTAATCAAATCAAAAGTTTTCAAATACGGTGGGGCCTTCAGGTAACGATTCAGAGAATGTCGAAAGTTTTCGAGAGTGGATGTTTTGTACAATTCTCCGTCTTGTTTTCGGGCATCCAAATAAAAATGACTGAGTACCTCTGCTAACCTCTCGGCCGAGAATCCTTCGAATTCTTCACTCTGTCCCTTCTCTTTCAGGTAATACTTCAAAGTTCTGGCGGACGCTTTGTTCGATTTTTTTGTGTTGCTGGGAATAATATTAGCCCGCTTTTCAACAACTTCATCGTCCGTGTGAGACGCGAAACGTTTGCCTGATTCAGCCATTTTGTTTAGCAGACGATGGAATCTAGTGAACACCTGTTCGTTGCCCTTGGCGACGGGGGTATACGATATATATTCGACCAGCAAGTTGACAATACAGCATCACACATGAGGTCTGTCAGCCAATCAAAAGTCTACATGCTTCTCTGAGATATGATAAGACTTTATATTCAAATTATATTGGGAATAACTTCTGGAAATTACATCTTGGATATACATACTTTGTGCTATTCTGTGATACAGCAGCTATCTCCCCTCACACGTATGCTTCTTATCTGTCTTCAATTGTGATTGGATATACGACTTCCAGAGTTAATTGGAAATGCTATACACAGCCTTGAAGTTTACAGTCTCATGAATATAGTGAATGTGTGTGCATGTTAGTAGTATATAAAGCAGCGCTACTGGGTTCCATCATTCGGGCAGTAGGCAGCATAGGTCGTCATTACAACTGCTCGGCATAACCTGTGAAAGTCTGAAACTGAGGAAATGTGTATACCATATGTTCATTCGATATATCTACATCCTCAATAAAGAACATCCTATATATGACGGAAATACAGAGTTGATTCGTTCGTGCTTTTGACCACTCTCATGGAGGCGTGATCATGAACTGGTGCTGAATCGTTGTACGTAGATGTGATCATTTCCCCATACTGAATCGTCATTGAGTGATATACACGTACTGATTCGTTATATCGTAATGTTGATAATATTCTGACAGTGAGTCGTTACCTACCATCTGGAGCCTATTCTGTTACCGAGTTTTGGGTCTTCTCATACTGGCATGATACTAAGTCATCATTTACATGATATACCTGAGCTCAATCTATTCAACCCATAATTGGAGACGGACACAAACACGCATAATATCGGCTTTAGGAGCTGTGCCAGTGTTCAGTCTATCAGAGGGGTAGTAAATGTACGTAATCTAGACTCCGGTCTCCGAACTTCCTCTTAGGTGGAGGCTGAGGTGTCCGAGTGGTCTAGAATGCTTGCATTTACTGCTGGCGATTTGGTGCCAAACTCTGAGGACGCGGGTTCGAGTCTCGCACGGGACTGACCCATCCAGCACTAGTATTTGTGCTTTACCAAGAAAGTGTAATCCTAAAAATAATTGAATATAAATGTTACCTACTTTCTAAATGAAGGTTTTGTATCACGCAATTAGCATGATGTAATTGAATGAATTTTTCCCCATTTCACTGAAACTAGTTAGCAAACTCAATCAGTCTCAGTTCGTCATGAGTTTTTTTTGTAGTACTGTATTTACCAAACACAAGGCAGTTTGTACTGTGACCATATATATGCCATTCGGGGAGAGAACATGTCCGCCTGAGCCTGCCTGACTTCTTTTCCATATTGTTCGTTTATTCTGTTTGTGTACTATATTGAAAGAAAGTGAGTGTATGACACTTGTATGCTTATGTTATCCTGTGTTAGAGAATAGTCTATATGTATATCTCTATATATTTTTACTACTATCAGCAATTGGAGTTTAATGAATACTATATTTTGTAACTCGCAACAGATACCTCAACAGTTATGTGCAATACAGCAAATTTCATGTATGATATTTCGTGTCTATCATCGAATGCCACCCAGACTAGTTTTATATCCCCGCAAGCAAAATGGCTGAGACAGTAAATGTCGTTTCAGTGAATTGGCAAGGATTGGCTGACCCGAAAAACCGGAAAGACGTGTTTTATTACTTTAAAAAGAAAAATTATTCTATAATCTGTCTGCAGGGTACCCACACTGACCCAATAAATGAAAATATTTTTAGGAATGATAGGAGAAACGATTCCTGGGTGAACCCTTTCACGTCAAATTCATGGGGGGTTATTATACTATTCAACAGCAATTTCAACTATAAAGTAAAAGACGTTGATATTGACTCTCAAGGTAACTATATTACAATAAACGTTGAAATACACGCAGAACCAGTAACATTAGTTTACAGTCTTCATGCTCCGAACACAGACAAGCCATCTTTTTTTAACGAACTAAAACAAAAAAAAAAATGGTTTTAAACCCAACTCCAGATCCTCATTATTACAAACATATTAATCACCCTAATGCTCGTGAAACCGTGCTAGACCTAATGAAAAATATATATATAGACGTATGGAGAGTGGTAAAAGAAGATGTGAGACGCTACACCTGGAGAAGATAAAATCCCAGAAAACAAAAGAAACTTGATTTCTTTATTACAAGTAGCGACATCTTTAATATAACAACTGACACTGACGGGCCAGTGTTGGAATCAACTAGAAAACTGTGTCTAGATGTCAGACTTGATTGGGTAAATGATTTTTGCGTATTAGGAATACAATTTCCACATTGAATTTCCATGATATTTGAAAAATTAATTATATTTCTGGCTTGAATGACCTGAAAAAGGAACGCCATAGATAGAAATTAAGAAATCTGACCCTTCTTGGTAAAATAACGGTGATAAAATCACTCGCACTGCCAAAGCTTATACATCTCTTCCTCGCCCTGCCAAACCCCCCTAATGATACCTTCAGGGAAATAAACTTTATGCTATACAAATTCATCTGGAATGGCCAAACCGACGAAGTGAAAAGAGTACAAATCACTCAAGATTATAAACATGGTGGTTTGCGAATGGTCAACATCGTACCTTTCATAAAATCATTGAAGGTATCGTGAGTACGTAGACTTATTTTCGAGAACAGAAAATGGAAATGTCTTTTCAATACCGATACGTATATAAGTATATGCACCTTGGGAGCGCAATGGTGAAAGAGCGAAGGAAATAATATAAGGAATCTTTTTTGGAAAGATACTCTGGATGCATGGTATGCACTGCAGAAGAAAATGAAAATTAGATCTACAAATGATATATATAATGGACCATTATGGTTTAATCCAAATTTTAATCATTCGACGCATTTTATAAAAAAAAACTGGTATGACAAACAAACCCCTTATGTAAGAGATTTAATTGATGCAAACGGCAACTTCTTCACCTTTGATCAATTAAAATCAATGTATACTATAAAAGGAACATATCTAGACAGAAACAAAATTGTTGAAAAATATTCCGGAAGAATGGCAAAATAGAATACTTTCAGATGCTATAAATATACCTAAAACAAGTCCCACAATTACTGTACATCTGCAACTTTTAGCAAGGCAGGGGAAGGGAGGTAGAAAGTTCTATGATTTCTCAAATTATGAGCCAAATGTACAACCAACAAAATGAGAAGTTATCTTAAATATGAGCTCTCGTATAAATTGGGTGGATGTCTACAAATCTTCCTTTCACTGTACAATGCACACAAAACTTCAAGCGATACAGTTCAAAATATTACACAGAATACTAGTTACAAATTCGTTTCTGCATAAAATATCAATTAACGACGAGGATAAATGTGATCACTGTTTCAGTGAAAAGGGAACTATAGAACATTTATTCGTTACATGTACTAAAGTTGAAAAATATGGTGTGTTTTAGAATATTGGCTAAAACAGGTGGGATTACAAGGAGGGATAACTAATGGCAAAATAATTTTAGGATGGGAAAAGGACCAGTGTGCTATCAACACAGTGATGCTTTTGACAAAAAAATATATTTACAATAATAAATTCTTAAATACAGAGCTCGCTTTCAAATCACTTCTCTGTATATTTTCGGACCAGCTTTCACTTCAAAAATACACGGCGTATAAAGGCAACAAATTAGATAATTCCATAAAAAAAGGGCCTTGTTTCAAAACATATTCAAAACCTGATCAGTGTGTTGAAAAATAACATATTCAGTGTGATATTGCTAGTATAGTTATATTTATATGTAGGTATATGTATGTATTGATATATATAGACATATGTGCATGAGTGAGTAAGAGAGAGGAGTGATTCTGTATTTTCTGTAATATATATTACAAATGAAACAAAAATATTATAAACAAAGTATTCTTAATCAATATGATATTCGTTGTAAAGTCGTTATCTAGAGTATGATGTATCTCAGTCAGGCTTTGATTGTGCTTGTTCATACGAGCATTATCAGAATCTTAAAGCACAACGGTTCAGACGGCCCCGGGTTATGCGGAATTAGACATAAGTAACGAAACGTAACGCCATAGATCTTCTACGCTACTCTCACGAGTAGTTTGCTATCAGCATGCGATATGTATCAACAAATTTGAGAAACTTTGACTGGATGATATAGCCCTGTTTTACAAGTTCTGCAATGATGTTTTGTGACGGGGATTAAAATAAACAAATTTAACACATTATCTAGCAAATGCTAGTGGGCGTGATATCTATACGCCAGATGCCGGTTCCCCTGGTACATTACTGTCCAGATAGGAATAGTTTACGATATCGAAATTGTACTCATCTCTTTTGCTGTAATGTCGTCGAGAAAGAAGACCTGCTTCGTTTTTAAAACGATATAGGTCTCAATGAGACATGCCGTCAGGGTCGTCTGTAGTTTCCTTCAATCCAGTTAAGGTGGATATATATCCTTGGATTGAGTCATTTATATAGCGATTATCGACCGCAAGAAGATCGTCTGTAGCGTTTGGCGAATGAGGAGGAACAGGCTTAAACCGCTTAAGCCGGTGCTTGGGGCCGTGTGGATACTTCATAGTCTCAACATGAAGAGCTGCAATTAAAGCGCGCCTGAGATACTAAGGCTATGTCCGAGAATTCACCTCGGTCTGAATGTTGGGTGCCTGAGATACTAAGGCTATGTCCGAGAATTCACCTCGGTCTGAATGTTTGGTGGCTGAGATACTAAGGCTATGTCCGAGAATTCACCTCGGTCTGAATGTTGGGTGCCTGAGATACTAAGGCTATGTCCGAGAATTCACCTCGGTCTGAATGTTGGGTGCCTGAGATACTAAGGCTATGTCCGAGAATTCACCTCGGTCTGAATGTTGGGTGCCTGAGATACTAAGGCTATGTCCGAGAATTCACCTCGGTCTGAATGTTGGGTGCCTGAGATACTAAGGCTATGTCCGAGAATTCACCTCGGTCTGAATGTTGGGTGCCTGAGATACTAAGGCTATGTCCGAGAATTCACCTCGGTCTGAATGTTGGGTGCCCGAGATACTAAGGCCATGTCCGAGAATTCACCTCGGTCTGAATGGGTGCCTGAGATACTGGCAAGGCTATGTCCGAGAATCTTGCCCTCGGTCTGAATGTTGCGCCCGAGATACTAAGGCTATGTCCGAGAATTCACCTCGGTCTGAATGTTGGGCGCTCGAGATACCAGTACATGTCCGAGAATTCACCTCGGTCTGAATGTTGGGTGCCCACTATACTATGTCCGAGAATTCACCTCGGTTCGAATGTGTTGGGTGCCCGAGATACTAAGGCTTGGCAGTCCGGGAGAATTCAATTCTTGTCTCGAATGTTGCGCCTGAGATACCATGCTGCGTCCGGAGAATTCACCTCGGTCTGAATGTTGGGTGCCTGAGATACTAAGGCGGCGCCCGAGAATCACCTCGGTCTGAATGTTGGGTGCCTGGAGATACTACATAAGGCTATGTCCGAGAATTCACCTCGGTCTGAATGTTGGGTGCCTGAGATACTAAGGCTATGTCCGAGAATTCACCTCGGTCTGAATGTTGGTGCCTGAGATACTAAGGCTATGTCCGAGAATTCACCTCGGTCTGAATGTTGGGTGCCCGAAGGCTGCGTCCGGAGAATTCACCTCGGTCTGAATGTTGGGTGCCCGAGATACTACGCTGGGCGTCCTTCGAGAATCACTCCTCGGTCTGAAATGTTGGGTGCCTGAGATACATACAGTCCGAGAATTCACCTCGGTCTGAATGTTGGGTGCCTGGAGATACTAAGGCTGGCGTCCGAGAATTCACCTCGGTCTGAATGTTGGGTGCCTGAGATACTAAGGCTATGTCCGAGAATTCACCTCGGTCTGAATGTTTGGTGGCTGAGATACTAAGGCTATGTCCGAGAATTCACCTCGGTCTGAATGTTGGGTGCCTGAGATACTAAGGCTATGTCCGAGAATTCACCTCGGTCTGAATGTTGGGTGCCTGAGATACTAAGGCTATGTCCGAGAATTCACCTCGGTCTGAATGTTGGGTGCCTGAGATACTAAGGCTATGTCCGAGAATTCACCTCGGTCTGAATGTTTGGTGGCTGAGATACTAAGGCTATGTCCGAGAATTCACCTCGGTCTGAATGTTGGGTGCCTGAGATACTAAGGCTATGTCCGAGAATTCACCTCGGTCTGAATGTTGGGTGCCTGAGATACTAAGGCTATGTCCGAGAATTCACCTCGGTCTGAATGTTGGGTGCCTGAGATACTAAGGCTATGTCCGAGAATTCACCTCGGTCTGAATGTTGGGTGCCTGAGATACTAAGGCTATGTCCGAGAATTCACCTCGGTCTGAATGTTGGGTGTCGGATTACTTTCCTGTAGAGTCATATGGCTGCTTTTTAGTCGCCAGGCGTGGTCAATTTTTCCCACCTCTTGCATATCGCTCCAATTTGAAATATATGTATTTGAAAGCGTCCGCATATAGTCGTATTCATTAGAGAACAGATATAGGTCAGCCAAAATGGGTGCACAATTAATACCGACTGGAATACTTATATGCTGTTGATATAATTTGTATTGGCAAATTTCACACAGATATTATTAATGAGAAATTCAAGCAACTCTATAAACATAGAAACATCTCATGAATGATATCCCTTGTAAGTAGTAGAGCTAAAGAATGATTTATGGCTTCCGACATTAATATATCTGCGATCAGTTTTCTTGAATACCGATACCATTAATGAACTAGGACGGTCGATAATTTCCTGATGAGAGATTGTCGTATATAATCGCGAAATCCCATGTGGGTACATATCTGTGGGGTATTTGTCCTTTCGCATCAAGGTCTTCTGTAAGAGGTTTTGAGTTTTTCAATATCCAGAATAAAGTAATCAAAGAACTCCCAGTCAGTTGAGGGGTCAGAGCTGGGTTACAGCTATGTAATTATGCTAAATATTCATCATACCGAGAACAAGGAAACACGCGAATCCTAGTTTAGTTGATCGTCATAGTCATTCGTAAAACACACATAATGCAGGTATATTATTGATTTTCGTAAATCTGGACACAAAGGTTAGCATTTACATAATCAATTGCAGTGGAAGAAATTGATACAATGTGACAATTGGATAAATATCCCGTTAATGTTTCTACTGGGATACTTAATTTATTGATCAAACAAATCGAATGTGGATGACCTCCCCTTATGTATACATATATAGTCAATGTATTGGTCTACTGTTTAGGTGTTGTTCTGCTTATAGCGCATAGATTTTCTTTCGGAGGCATGGTTGACAATATGATCTGTTCTACCCGGGCAATATCTTTAACGGAAACGAAGGAAGAGCCCGACATTTGACTAAGTCTCCCGCATTGATGAAGGACACGTTCCACTAAACGGAATGGACGAAGAAGGTATGGTTAACACGAGGGCATCTCCTGTGGTATTCAGCACTACAGAATCACCTAATAATGGTTATTATATGGCTGATGACTTCCCGTCCGTTGTCCCGATGCTTTTTGTTTCAATGCTGTTAGTTTGTGTCTTCAACTTCATTGTTATTGCAACCATCGTGTCTAGCGCTCGGTTGAGAAAGATTCAAAATGTCTTCATATTGAATTTGGCAATAGCTGACTTTCTCTCTGGAAGTTTGGGGAATTCCATGAGGATCTACATGATGAAGGAGACACCAACCCTAGTCAGAAATGCTACTCTATGTAAGCTAGCGTTGACCTCCACTAACGTTCTCATCGCCTCCTCAGCTTTATCTCTTCTCGGGGCGTCTCTCGAACGGTTCATTGCTCTAGTCCGCCCTCTGAGATATCATTCCTTGGTTACTAGACAGCGCGTAGCCGCTGCTATTGCGCTGATATGGTGTATCGTCATCTTTGTGATGTTGTTACCGTTGGCGTCTCCATCCCCTGAGGAGCTGGGCTTCGCAAACTGTCACGAGAACTTAATATTTACATTTTATTTTTCGCCGTTGATGCCATTTTCTTGATTTCTGCTATAGGATGCGTTACTATCTATTGTGCAGTATACGTTATCACCCGCAGACATTCTCGCCATATCCAACAACATCGGATAAATAACGCTTGGGGAGAAAACAGAACACGAGTGCTGGCCATTTCCAAAGCTACCAAAGTTTTGTTAATTATAACTCTTTCCCAGATGTTTGTGTGGATTTCAACACTGATCACCCAACTCGCAACACTGCGTAGAATTTGGATCAGCAGTACATTAGTTTACTATTTCCTCCTTGCTGTATCCTGCGGTACACCCATATTGAATCCAACGATTTTCGCATTTAAGACTCAAGAGGGTCATGAGATTATCCTGGGAAGATTGCGAAATTACGCGTGTAATTTGTGCAGTACATCTCGCTCCATGGTCAGGCCTAGCGGATTAAATATATATGGCTAGTTTTACCATCTCACTCCGTTGTCATTTCCTGATGTCCCAAAAATACATCTGGAAGGTACAATAGATTACGAATATCAGCGTATATAGTATGATCACATTGGATAGATTCAATCTAATAATTGAGCAGTCTCTCTCAATCAACCGGAACATTTGTAATCAAAGATTAATAGTACGGTGACCCACAGGGGACTTCGACTTTTTTAAATAGTTTTTTTATTATATATTTTGTTACTTTTTCTGATTTTCCTCATTTTTCCAGATTTCTGTCATTCCTAGTAAGGTCGTAATAAATGTCATCATATTTTCACCGAAAACCACCACCTTGAAACCTTTGTCCATCTTCCATTTACACCACGGTGGAAACCTTTAAATCTCAGTGGAAACGTATCAACCGCGATTGAAAGGTTTCCGCAGTGTAAACGTTTCCACCGCAGTTTAAAGGTTCCCATAGTGGTGAAAATCAAGTTTTAGCCGCGTTCACCCCGGTGTAAACGTTTTCAAGAAATTAGTTTGGTTTTCGGGGAAAAGGGATGAACAAATTATGACGACGTTACTAGGAAGGCTAGAAATCTGAAGAAATTCTGTGGGGAACGAGAAAACGGAAAACTGAAGAAAAACCATGAAAAAAATCGATGTTCCACATGCGCCACCGTATGAGAGGGACTTTGAGCATGGCAAGAAAGTATCGTCATCAAATCAGATGTAGGAAGTCCGACGCTCAAAACTTTCACCACACTGTAGGCGGTAGTTCGTGAACGTGTTCATAGCAGTCAATGCGGAAGCAGCTATTCCGAACGGTCTGTATCGTCTCTGTGGCATTTCTGATTGCTATCACACTTTCTTATTGTCTTAAAGTTTGCTGGTAACCTAGAAAGTGGACCAGTTTTCATCCGATTCAAAAATATCACGGAGTTAGGAATCCATCTTTGATAGCATTACGTGAACAAGTCTGATTAACCCAACATCGTGACGTTATTAGGTCAGCTTAATGGCATAGTCTTATAGGAATTATTGACAATTACTTCATTTAAAAAAGATATAGTCACATCTCCTCTTTACAGGAGATCTACAATAGACAGCTTGTTATTTGTTCCCTTATCAATACAGAAGAACCCATTCCACCCATCCCGTTGTCATAGTGAAGAACTAAGGCGAACAATAATATATGTCGTCTTGTGGAACATTTAAAGAGCTTAGTGATGTGAGTGATGTTGTTAATATTGTTAAAAAAATACTTGAAAATGCACTGTCCATTATATTATTCCCCATTATTTGAGCAAATACTGTGACATAACAAAACAAAGTTTTCACCATAACCATTTAGTTTGCAGATGGCAGGAAATTTATACTTGTAAAAACTTTATCACCTTGTATATAACGTTCGAATTTTCATGGAAACAACATGGTATACATTTTAAACTATTCTATTGACCCGTGAAACAAACAATCTCTAGGAAAGTGACCATTGAAACAAACTGTCCCTAGGAAATTGATCTGTGAAACGAAGTGTGCATAAAAAATTGACCAATGAAACAAAGTATGTCTTGTAAATTGACCTGCGAAACGAAGTGTGCATAGAAAACTGACCAATGAAACAAAGTGCGGATTGGAACTTGACCAGTGTTACAGAGTTTGTCTGGGAAATTGACCAATGAAACCATGTGTGCTTTGGAAATTAAACTGAAAAGCAATGTGTGCCTAGGAAATAGAAATGTGAAACAAAGTGCGCCTGTGAAATGTATCGGTGAAGCAAAGTGTGCACAGTAAATTGACATGTGAAACAAAGTGTGGTTTGAAAATTAACCTGTGGAGCAATGTGTACCTAGGAAATTGACCTGCAGAACGAACTGTGCCTAGGAAATTGACCTGCGAAACGAACTGTGTCAAGGAAATTGACCTGTGAAACGAACTGTGACTAGGAAATTAACCTGCGAAACGAACTGTTCCAAGAAAATTTTACCTGCGGGACGAACTGTGCCTAGGAAATTGACCTGCGAAACGAAGTATGCCTAGAAAATTGACCGGCGAAACGAACTGTGCATAGGAAAATTGACCTGCGAAACGAACTCTAGGAAACTGAGCTGTGGAACAAAGAGTACCTTGAAAATTGAGTGGTGAAGAAAGTGTTACCTTGAAACCTTTGTCCATCTTCCTTTGTCCATGGTATTATTCTACTTTATCTGAGCAAATACAAGGAAAGAAGAGTAATTGCCTGGGAAATTGGCACATGAAACATGATACATGTAAAACACCAGCTTGAGACTACAGGCATGAAAGCTGAATACTGCATTAGCATGTTACATAACCGGTGAGCCTGTGAAATGTATCGGTGGCAGTATTATCTTTGCTTTTTTCCCACCAGATCTTTGAAATTTCAGTCCATGTTTCATGTAAGGACCACGAAACAAAGAAGTCTGACGGGTGGCTTTTCAATTACCTGAACAATAGAACCTTACATGAAAGACTGTCTGAAATTACGGAATTCAAATCTATAAATACTTCTTACAATAAAAATATATCTACTGTCGATTTAGCAGCAATATTACATCGAAGTATCAAGTTCAGGAGAAGATCTTCTGGCATGAAGTAAGACAGCTTTAGTCTTTTGGAAAACCCGAATATGAAAGATAATATTTGAAATTATTTTATAAATATTTCAGAAGACCCGAGTCATACGCAAGTGAAGTTTCAAATTTTAGATATAGCATTTTGTGTAGACTATTGTCAACCCCTTTCAAGAAGACAACAGCAAAAACATCAACCACATCATCCCAGTGGTGGTGTTGAGTCTTATCAACTCGTGGATTCATATGTTATGTTATTGTCTACCCATCTACCAAGGATTCCACCTTTGGATTTGAGAGAAAAATCCGAGAGCGGTAACTGTTCTGAGTGCTGGAGCTTGGATCAGTGTTTCCGTATGGTTTAAATGATAATGTCAAAGGGTTCGGCAATGCTACAAACAGCCATTCAAATATATCCAATATTATCCAGCTATTTAAACCCCACCAAGGGTGACACCGTAGCCATGGTTGGAGAAAGTTTAACAGGGCATTCAGAGAACCCCAATAGCTCGCCTTGAGGGCATTGGTAGAGTATGAGAACAGCATTGTTGGGCATAACGGGGTGAGGGAAAGTTTGGTGACATGCTTCACACACTTTCAGGACTCTTAAATGCATGAGATGTTATTGTTGATGTTAGATTTCGGCGTATAAGGGTTAAAATGGGACAGTCGTTATTTTCACCACTCAAGAGGAATGACCATGGAGTGTGGTCCATGATCATACGAATTTGCGTTGAGCAAACCTTCAAATTCATAAGTAAAATTTTAATTTCTAATAGGAGTTTAAAATTTTAACTTCAATCGTAAAAAATAAAATTACAGATTTCATTTTAAAAGTCTTTAATTTAACTTTTAAATTTAAATTTCAAATTTACATTTCAAATTTACATTTCAAATTTAATTTTTAAGAATTGAAATTATAAAGTTGTGAATTTAAGACTTTTTCAACTGAAAAATTGAACATGTAAGGTTTAGTTTGGAAGCTCTCAATCATTCACAAACTTGTGAAATTATAAATTTTCATCTGATTTACAACTTAATGACACAAACATATCAACTGTGGGCAGCCAGCAGAACTCTGTGAACAATAACACATACTAGTGAAAATGTGGTTCTAAAGTTTTTCAAAATTGTTTTCAATCATTTCTTGTATGATTACATATATAACAAATTCATGTCGCTGTACATGTCTTTGGAGGAAAAGCGGCCAGTGTAAAATATGTAGATGGACTAAGCCGGTCAGGTGTGAACAACCACTCATCTTGTCCCACAAGGCTGGTCTTATTTTGTGATCCTCATGTCAGTCTTACATTTACATGAGGATCTTTCTGCGTATTACACGGACACCAGTAAAAAAATTATTTGCATGTCATTAGATCATTCTGACAAATGCTTTACTAACCCCTGAACATGGGAATTCTGTTGTTACTTATATGGCAAGAAAATGGCAAGTGTGGGGCTACTGGTAGTTTGAATTTGAAGTTTCAATTGTCAAGATTAGACATGGCGCACTTGGCGTCTTATATGAAGTTCTTGCCAACATTCTCTCTGTGAAGAGTATATGCATATATTTGCGACGTCAAGGTTATTGATTGGCTATAAAGTAGGCACATCCGGCCGGACAGGTGAATGCATGAAATCAGTAAGCCAGAAGATCCAGTATTGCCAAGACACCAGTACCAGTACATATACAGACTGAAATGCAGTGAAACAAGCAACCCAAAAGTGTAGTCAAGTGTGTTCCGAATACAGAACTCGGAGTGTGGTTCTGTAAGCTGTTAGAACTTCATTATTTTGAAGCTGAACTAAT
This sequence comes from Hanleya hanleyi, assembly GCA_036873755.1. NCBI lineage: Eukaryota > Metazoa > Mollusca > Polyplacophora > Lepidopleurida > Hanleyidae > Hanleya > Hanleya hanleyi. The sequence goes on along the minus strand of JAVTVY010014551.1, from coordinate 34,340 downwards.
GATTATTTCTGCAAACCGACTCATTTGAAGAAACTTTATTTCTGAGAACAATAGTCCCCTAAATGTGAAGATGTTCAGTGTTATATGTCAAGCCAGTCACATCGTCCCACGGTGAACCCTCGTCAATATCTGGAAGCACGAGCTGTTTTCAACACTATCATACTGAGCTTCCACTGCAAATCTTTCATCAAAATCAGTTGTATAGCATGATAAAATACAATGTACTTCAAAAGATTACGGCAACATTCAAAAGACTCGTTACGTGAACATATCGTCACCAAACGACATTATGAAAACACCGGTGAATCAATCCTCAACTCTGACGAATAAATGGCGCGAACACTGGAAATACATCCAAGGGTGTAACCTAGGGTGCAACCTAGGCCTGCTGGGATTTGTATAATAATATATCCAACGGCTATCCTCGCTGTAAAAATATAGTAACCAATCAGAGTGCTTCTAATGGAGGGCATCATGATTTGGATTTGGGCAATCAATGCTCGTGTTAGACCACCCGTTAGCAGAGTTTTACCGGTAAAAAGCAATAACAGAGAGACAAATCGCACGAAACACTAGTGTACACCCCTTGGTAAAAATGACAATACATTTATTATAAAAATAGGATTTCTGTCAGTGATGTTAAGGTTGGTATGGACTGAAAGAGAAACTGTATTATTTTTCCAAAAGTAAGCTCATACATATCATTTTGTATATCTGATGAATACATGTACATGTATGGTTAGGAACAATTGGTGTGCAATTTGGAGCACGTTCATGGTGTAAGTTTGTGTCATGCTACGTTAACTATACAATCCCTTTTCTGACAAAGCTATTAACAATGTAATAAATACAGTAGGAAATGGGACACCATCTTTTTGGTAAACCCTCACATTTGTATGCAAATAAAATAATATAATGACAAACGTTTCCAATCATACACATGTAATGCAGTATAATAATGTGCAATGGGAAAGACTGGGACATCACAAACTGATTAAAACTCATTTTCCTACGAAGTAGGCTACCATCTACAAATTGTTCGGTAGTCAGTGAGTGAGTGTCAGAGTCCATCCGAATCCTTTCGTCGCCAAAGTAAGGAGAACCGTTGACATTAGAACCTTGATTTTTTGCATGAAGGTGCATTAGGGGACTGTTACCAGCAAGTTCAGGGCTGACCTACTTTTGATGAAAATTTCTTGTGATTTTTGATGAAAATCACTGGTGATTCTGACTTGGGCTGTGCCCATCTTAATATAGGCAGGATTTCAACTTGGGGCGGGGGGATTTCCACGAGTTCAGTGCGCGTCGGAGTCCTAATGCCTACCCTACTTCGTAGGTCCTGTGACGTTATTCACACTGCCATGTAGTTAAATGTGAGGACACAAATATGTTTCGTACAAATGGTATATCCTATGATGTGGAATAAGATGATTTGATCGCAAAATTGAAGCAAATGGTGTCCTTTATTTAGGGCGACACGAAATTCAAAAGTATTAGGGATTCAGTACTGTGGGGGTTTCCTTGCCAGTTTTGCAATATTGCACTATCAAACTATTGTTAATTACTATAAAGGAATATATTGTAGGTGATTAGACATGTGAGTGTGTATATACACTGTATGCTGCATCTCATACCTAATAATAGGTTAGTATCGCATACAAGTGATATAAAATTAGAAATTGAAATATGAGGTCAATGAATTGAATAAGTGTAGCATGATGTAGGCTCTCAGAACATATCAGGGTATGAGGTCGGACAAATTTTAGCTTAGGAGACATAGGGTGGAGCTCGGTGCCCAGGGAAGTGAATTGAGTTGATTAAGTGCAGCATCATGTAAGCTCCCGGAATATATAGGGCATGGAGACGGCAAAGCTTAGTTCAGGAGATGAAAATATAGTGGAGCTCGATGCCTGGGGTGGGGACATGCTCCAGAGGCAGCCGATGGGTGGGATAGGTGTAGGATGATGTAGGCTCCCGGAATATATGATGGTATGGGGTCGGGTGAAGCTTAGTTTGAAAAGTAAAGGGTAGGGCTCGGTGCCCCGGGGGTGGAGACATGCTCCCCGAGGGTAGTGGATGGGTTCAGTAAGTGTAACGTGATGTAAGCTCCTGGAATATATGGGGTCGGGCAAAGCACAGATTAGGAGACAGAGAGTAGGACTCGATGCCCCAGGGGTGGAGACATTTTCCTGGGGATAGTAGATGAGTTGAATAATTGTAGGATGATCTAAGCTCCCAATATATATGTAGGTTAGTTTAGGCGATATAGGGTGGGGATCGTGGCCCCAGGGGTCGGGACGTAGATGTAGCATGATGTAAGCGCCAAGAATATAGCAGGGTATGGGGTCGGAAGAGCCATGATTTAAGATATATAGGGTGGAGCTCGGTGTCTCGGTTGTGAGGACATGCTCTCAAGGGTACTGGATGGGTGGGATACGTGTAGCATGAAGCAAGTTGCCAAAATATGAGGGTATGGGGTAGGGCAAGGCTTAATTAAGGAGATAGCAGGTGGGGCTCACTCCACCGGGGGTGAGACATGCTCTCAAGGGTAATGGATGGGTTGAATCAGTAGCATATATACTCCAGCGATATATGAATGTATGGGATCGGGTCAAACTTCGTTTGAGAGTGAGGGTGGGCTCAGTGCGCCGAGATTGGGGACATACTCGCGAGGGTAGTCGATGGGTTCAATAAGTGTGGCATGGTTTAAGCTGCCAGAATATATAGGATATGGAGTCAGACGAGGCTTAGTTTCGTAGATAGAGGGTGGGGCTGTTCCTTAGGATAATGGATGGGTTCAATAAGTGTAGCATGGTATAAGCTGCCAAAATATATGAGGGTATAGGGTCTGACAAGGATTAGTTGTGGAACTGGTTTGAATTTGGTGCTAATACTGTTTTGTGGAATATGGAATAGGTCTTTGGATTATGGACGCGGATATTCTTTAATGGACGATGGTTGAATTATGAATGACGGACCAGACGCTTGTAATGTAGACGATCTTTCCTGTCGTTGATTGTCGCTATATCAATGACACAGTGTAGGATATATATCCACCTTCACTGGATTTGAAGAAAACTACAGATGGCCCTAACGGAACATCATATTTAGACATATCTCCAGAGAAATGAAGTAGACTTCACGACAAAAGAGATGACATTTCGACATCGTAAACTATCGCTGTTTGGACAGTAATATTCAAGTGGGAATGGCGTATACATATCTCGCCTAGTAGCATTTGCAACATCCTGTTTTAAATGTGACGATTTTAATCAACGTTATTAAACGTTATTGCAGAAATTATAAAACAGGGCTCTACCACGAAGGGCCTCCATTCCAAGTTTATCAAATTTATCGATACAGTACGAGCGTAGTGTGCAAGATCTGTGGCGTTACATTTTTCAAATTGTCTAATTCCGCTTAATCTAGAGCTAGGGGCTGTATGAACCCATGTATTGCAAGATCCTCATAGTGTTCATATGAAAAGTCACAATCAAAGCGTGGCTGAGATACATCATATTCTAGATAACGACTTTACAACGAAAATCATATGGATTGAGAATTCTGATTTTTTTAAACATCATTATGTCTTGCCGGCATCATTGCAAACTGCTGACTGCTTTCTCTTGCTGGAAACTATGATTTATTCTTTTAATTTAGTGCTTATACTATTATATGAATTAGGTATTTGGATTATGGACGTGGAAATTCTTTGATGGACGACGACTGAATATTGAAATTCTGAGTAGACGCTTGCATTCAAAGCTAACTTTATTTTTTAACGTTTTTCCTACTATTGTTCTTGCTCTGTACATATTTTGTCTGTTGTCCTATTTAAACTTATCTGTTTGATTTTCACTTTCACTTTTTAAACTGTTATGGTCATAGCAATAGTATTGCTAGAGGTCGGTAACCGTGAAATAGTAAAGATGTGGATATCATTAATGTGTAAATTGGAGCGATATGCAAGAGGTGGGAAAAATTGACAACGTCTGGCACCTCACAATCAGACCCGAGGATACGGCGAATTGTCGGACGTAGCTTAGTATCTCAGCCGCCCTTTGCAGCTGTTCATGTGGACACTATGAAGTATCCACACAGCCCCTAGAACAGGCTTAAGCGGAAATTGATACGCTAGCTCGGGAGCTGTGATGACAGATCAGCTCAAAAAGCAGTAAATCGAGGAAGTCTGATGGAGTAAACGCTTCAATAGAGGGTAAACTTGGTAAATGCAAGAAAACCAAGGAAAACTAACCAGTAATGCCCGACGTCGTACGGCTTAAGTAATATTTACATTTTTATGTTTTTCTATGTACATACATCTCAAGCGGGGAATGAAAGAAAGAAAACTTACTGATGGATGTTCGGTGACTTTATTGATTTATCACTTCAATCCACAGGACGCATTCAGATTTTCCGCTGGTTATTAGATATATATATATAACTGTGTGGTTCTCCGGTACGTTTTTATCGATTCATTCTGCCAACAAATGTTGTTTGGTATTGAATCGCAACAGGAGATACTTAAGGATTGGTTTTCGTATGTTGCAGTTTCATCAGGGTATAAGCTGACAAATAATGGGGTTCAAACTGTAAACTTGCGAGTTTGCGAGCCCAGTTTACACGTAGTTTAGACCACATCATTGTTGCGATAAACAACATGGGCGCGTCTATCCTGAATTTCAAAAATCGAACAGTTGATGGGTTGTTTCTGCCAATCATCTTGATGCTTTTGGTTACACAAGCAATAAGTGTCTTTAACTTCGTTGCTATTGCAACCATCATCTCCAGCACCCGACTGAGAAAGATGCAAAACGTCTTCATAGTGAATCTTGCAATAGCTGACTTTCTCTCTGGAAGTGTTCCTTCACAATGTACACGAGTAAAGAGCCACAGGCCATGGTTGGTAATGATACCCTTTGCAAGCTGCATTTCAGATATTCAAGAGATACATTTTATGTAATTTTGTGTCCTGAAAATGTTACCAAAATGACATGAAGCCGATTGGTTGAAAGCCCCGGCGGTCATCTTGGGTTGATCGGGATACATGATCGATGGGTCGAACAATACGGGTGGGGAAGGGGCAAATATATAAAATCAAGATTTTTATGTGCAGTAAAGTGGAGTTAAAGACAATGGTGTGATAATTATGGAATCCTTCAATTCAAAACACTAAGTTTCTGAAAATCATAAACACATTATGGTGATCAAAAGTTTCAGAAAATCAGACTCCATTGTTGAGATTATGGTTTCAAGAAATGATACGCCAGTTTATGGTGGTTTCACGAATCATGCACCATCTGGTGGGAATGGATTCCACACCTCCCGCTGAGGATTTCGTCCAAGAAAATTTACCAAATTGAATTCCTTCAACGAACAAGGGGAATAAGTCCTGCAGAAAAAGTTGGATGAGCTTGAAAAGTTCACATGAACATCTTCACATGACAACAAAATGCAGCAGTGTTGCGTGCACACGAAATTTAATGGACGGACTAAGCTATACCATAATGTGTCATGTCAAAATTGACAGGCGTAGCGAAGATATCATCTGGTACCGATAACTGACTAGAGGGGGAATCATATATAGATAGCTCTCTGTAAAAAATATCATATTACATAAATAACTTAAATAAACACGATTATTATTCAAGTGCCCCACCTCGATTACCTAAGAATAAAACAAAGACTTATAGACTCCAGTTCCGCCAATTCGATGGAATAGCAAATAAGCAAATGCCTTATGATGTGGCATGGTATGTTGCGCAACACGACATGAATTTACTTGGCGATATCATTTATGAAAAGTAGTTGCTCGTGTGCATAACTGAAGGAGTTGTTTGGTCGGATTGAAGCAAAAATCGTGTGCGCGGGAGTGTGTTCATATATGTCATAGTCACATCATAAAGGGCCTCTTTGGCTACCGGAGCAGGGACAAGTTGAATGAGCCTGTGGAACGGAGTGACCAGAAACATGTTTGTTGAAGGTAAAGAGTGCAATAAAGATATTATATTATATAATATTTTTTCTCATGAATTTGAAGGAGTTTATACATCTGATGTCATCGAATAAAGAAACAACGAGGGAGAAAGCCTGGAAAGAATGTAACTTAAGTGCGAACTTGCAAATGTGCAAACTTCTTAACTACAGTGATGCAGCGAAGTTGTATCAGTAATTGTGCTAAAGTGGTTGATTTGTTGTGCAATATAGGGATGTATTTGTATATCTATCCATTTTGATCGTGGTTCTAGGATATCGAGTAACTTTCCATGTCTAGGTTCACCCAACTCTAACAGGAGAATCTTGGAACAAAAGGCTTTCAATTTGGGCAGCATTTGGTTTCTCCATAACTTCGCATCCCGACTGTTTCGCTCCACATGTAGATCATACGGATTCTGCGTACGCCCTACAAAATCTAGCCAAGAAAACCGTGTGCCGTTGAGGAGGCCCTGACATTGGTAATAATGTCTGTGTTTTTTAGTGCTAATTTGTGGTCATCTCATAAAAAGGCAGAAGTTCGAAGAATTTGCTGCATCTCGAAGTGTTATTGGTTCATTCCTCAGAAAATTCTTTACTTTTTGGGGTTTCCCATCAACATGGACAATTATATTTGGATATGCTCCGAGATATGGCCAGTTAGTGTGGATTTGGAAACCGGACTGTTCCACGGTTACAGTGTGAGTCGGAATGTACTGTAGAGGAGTTTTTCCACAGTACAGCAACATTTTTGCTGAGGATATCCCAAAATTGTGTAGCTCTGAGGCGCACATATAGAACTTCATGCCACAAGGTACATGCTGAATGGGCTCGGGTAAATGACACATTGTGTCGGCATTCGTCAGTGGTTTCACAAACTGTCGTTGTAGTATTGGTCTCATGATTTGCCCAAATCATCTGTTGACACATTCTCACATTCAATGGCAATGTCATCACGATACGACTACTTGGCAGCCTTGATGTTGTTCTCCCTGTCCTGTCTCTGGTGGTCTTCGTTTTTCTCCTCCTGTCCTGCACATCTGGTTTGGTGGCAGATTTGGCAGCTCCCAATCGGACACGAGAAACCTGGGTCATTTTCCCCCAAACCAATCAGCTCCCAGATTTTTCCGTTGTCCGGGGCCGAAACACCTGGCTGTCCAAGAAGCGTTTCCACACCTGTAAACCATTTTAACACCATCAAATTTGATTCGCAGGCTCATTCAATTCTACCAAGATGGTTGTGTTGTTTGCGATGAGCTGCTTTTGCTTTGTCTGCAATGCTGTTCAGTTAAACAAGGCTCCTTTGCTTCTCATTTCTGCGTCGGCATTTATCGATATACCAGGTCGTTCTCCCCAGGCCTCCTGCTGGGCAACAAGATCGATACATGATGTCCACATGTCTGCTGCACTGATAATGGTGCCTGATACTGGATCCTTTGTAACATCTTTCTTTTTGGGAGGTGCGTTCTTGCAGCAGTTGGGATGGTGATTGTCTCCTGTTTCACCTTGAACACACTAGCCCTACAGTTATGGTGATACCCAAACACATTTTTCACAGAGGTCTTGAGGTCTTGACAATGCTGCAGAGATGGTCAATGCTGCAGAAACTCTGGTCTTCTTAGTCAACTTCCTCTTCCCTTTGAACTATGGGTTCTCTGTCACCAGTTTTTCAAGGGTGCTGCGGGGGGCATTTCGTTCAATGGTAAGCACACTTAACACAGTCAGCATAGTCTCTACACTATTTTGGGCCTTTCGTCACGAGAGTGTTAGAGGTTGAACTGTCTTCATCGGCTATCAGCTTCATAAACCGCCAGCCTTAATTTCTTCCAGCTTTACTAAATGACTACAACATGATGTCGGCCTCCATCGCTTAAGAGCTGGCTTCCCAGTTGTGATGTCTTGCTGCCGGGCTTCTGTGTTTTATGTGTCTGCATACATGCAAACATAGCAGATGTTGTTGTGACTCCAACATGTACAATTTTCTTGGTTCGCAGACCAATAATCCAGCAACTCCTCCGAGGGCAATATAGCAATTCTTGTGCTATCGTTTACACCCTCCTCCATCACATTCTGCATCTATGGCTGGAACATCTTCGCGCAGTCTACCTTCATCCACAGTCCCTTTTCCCCCATTTGTGTAGCCGATAACATAACTCCCTTCACCACGGATAGTTACCACAGTTATATCAGGGCTGGGATAACTTTAGTATTCAGATTATAGGCATCGTCTATCCATCTACCTAGGATCCCCCTTTGGGTTTGAGAGACAAATCCGAGAACGGGAACTATTCTGGATGCTAGAACTTGTGTCAGTGTTTCCGTATGGTTTAAATGATAATGTCAGTGGGGTCTGCAATGTTGCAAACCGCCGTTCAGATATATCCAATATAACCCAACTATTTAAACCCAATCAACGGAGACATCGCAGCCATGGTTGGAGAAAGTTGGTTTGAAAAATAGTGCGATGATTCAAGATCATATCACTTTAAATTGCTAAATGGTTTAGCTAACACACCCAAACATAGCTTACGTACAGTTCTGTGTGCGTTACCTCTGAGAGCTTTAAATCATACAGCCAGAGATATACAACAATCTGCGTCTTCAGGAAATATAATACCACCCCGAAATATAGAGTATTTTCGGTTATATCGTCCAGTTAACATAATAGAAACATCCCAAGATTGGCTTTTCTTGAAACTCAACTACTCAGATAAAGGACGGGACATTATTAATTTACCTCGAATCTTGAATGATCCAGAGGTACGCAACGCTGTGCCAAACTGTTTTACATTCACAGAATCTCCTTGCATTTCATATAAGTGTACTAAATCTATAGCCACCAAAATATTCAATTATTCTACTGCTGTCAAGGAGTTTGTCTGGAACTTATACACCTCGGGAGGCTATAGTTGTGATTATGAATCGTCAAACTTTATCTATACACGATGCAAACATATTGTGACTGATAACCTTGATGTGTTGAGTGATAAGGGCCTAAGATTACTCCTGATAAAGGAACCTAAATATAGAGAGCCGAGAAGAATAAATCTGAAGGCCGACCAGAAGATAGTCCTGTCTGCATTGGAACAGTACGTTATTGATTGGTCTAAGCGAGAAAAAGGTGAACCTACAATACTCGCTGATTAGCTGGACCTCACCAAGAGCAAAGTCGTTGAAGCAATCTTCCATATTGACAGAAGTATCCTTCCCCAAGCGAAACAAGTACTGAGAATCCTCAATTCGCAGGAAGTTCTAGCAAATCTCCAGAGTAAATTCGACGTAGTCCCAGCAGACAAAGCTCCAAGTAATATAATATTCATATGTAAATATTACTATTACCAGGTGCTGGTTAAAGAAATGAGTGTAAACATATCATCATCAAATACGTCTCCTTACTCCCAAACTGCATTTACTCTGGAAGATTTATTTAACAATCACAAATCTTTTATCAGGGAAAGAGGTATTTGTCTTCCAACCAATCATAACGACATACCAAAAGTATACTGGACGCCCACAAGGCATAAATCATCATACAAAGCTAGATTCATAGCTGGTTCTAGAAGCTGCACCACCAAGCTTCTTTCAGCCCTGTTGACGAGGGCCCTTCAGGAGAAAAAAGCGTTTTGGGAAAGGTATTTGGCCACTATTTCTAAAAATTCTGGTGTTGAATGTACGTGGATATTGAAAAACTCAATATCTTGATGCTGAAGGTCACATACCGTACAGACATGTTTCCACATGGGATTTCTCGACTCTCTGTACTACAATCCCTCATCAGGACCTTATTGACCGTCTAAGTTCATTAATAGTAACTGCGTTCAAGAAAACTGATCGTAGATATATTAATGTCGGAAGCCATAAAGCATTCTTTAACTCTACTACATATGGGAGATATTATTCATGGAATGTTTCTTTGTTTACAGAGTTGCTTGGATTCCTCATTAAAAATATCTATGTGAAATTTGGCAACACAATATCTCAAATTTATATAGGTATTCCAATGTGTACTAATTGTGCGCCCCTTTTGGCTGACCTATATCTGTTCTCTTATGAATATGACTATATGCAGTCGCTTTCAAAAACCGATCCATTCAAATTACAACATATATAAGGGAAGTGGGAAGAGGTACCTGCGTCACATGACTTCACAGAATAGTCTTGTGTTTAACCTATTCTAAAGCACATACCAAGAATCCACCAAGAAGTCCGTTCCTTCTCATTCTCCAAACGCTATATAGACGATCTTCTCTCTCTGGATAATCGCTATTCAAATGACGCAGTGAAAGATATATATTCACCTTCACTGGATCTGAAGGAAACTACAGATAGCCCTACAGGCACATCATACTAAGACCTATATCTTTATAAAAATGAAGCGGGCCATGTCTCTTTCTCTTGTAGGAAACTAGCCTATGATTAGGTATACTATACTTTTTCAATTTCGTGCTAATATTGTTATATGTAATATGGAATAGATCTTTGGATTATGGACGCGGATATTCTTTAATGGACGACGGCTGAATTATGGATGACGGATCAGACGCTTGTAATCCTCCCTCAGGGCCACTTTACCACGGAATATTAACTGGAAAATGTGTATTTGACCAGTTTTAGCTGTACGACTTCTTCAAAACTAAGAAATCTTCATTATGAGGTACTGCATCGAACTTTAACAACGAATTCTTTTCTTCAAAAATAAATGTTGCCGATACCGACTTATGTAGTTATTGTGGAAAAGAACATGGAGCTATAGAATATATGTCTATAGAATGTGAAAATGTACACAAATTATGGAGAGAACTTCGGCAGTGGCTACATGAAGCTACAGGGGTGGCAGGGCAGATAACAACTTACAAAATCATATTAGGGTGGGAAAGGAGTTTGAACACACTCGGGCTCCTTAGAAAACTACATATATCGTAATAAGTTTACAAAATTACCTATTGATTTGAAATCCCTATTATATGTATTTTTGCTATAATTATTCAACTATATTAATAATATACAGACATTAGGTAATAAGTTCACAAGCAAATGGATTTATTCCAAGATTTCTTTAACTCGAAAATCGAGCAAGCTAATCCATGAATCGAGCATGCCGTGGGACTGTTCATCTATATATGTAAAGATTTCTCACATCACAACTGGCTAAAATCAGTGTGATACATACCATCACACTGATTAATAGAAAAGCGAAAAAACTATTTTAACAGAATAACAACCACACACCTAATATTTCGCTGACTATCTTTCGATCATCTTTTCAAACAATATCAGTTATATGCTAAGATATTCTGATGTGAGAAAACTATCATTCAAAATGGTCAGGAGATCGTCGAAGGTATTCAAAATCTAAGAGTGCAATTTTCATCGTTTACTGAGGCCTGGTCACGGGAAAAAGAGACCAACAAGATCAATCAAGAAGCTTAAGACATAAGACTCCAGTGGACCAATATGAAAAAAACCCAGCGAGAATTGTACTATTACAATATGATCAGATGCGAGAGTATACGGAATGTATATGGGGAATTTCTCAATTCTGATATAGCATATATACCGAGAAAATTTCGAGAAAATGAAACACCTAGAGATACTGCTGACCAGAAACAACGAAAACGAGAACTTAGCTTGGAAAAATTTCGTATGGAGATCTGTCGATTACGGGAGCAAGCCGGTAAACAGGAGGAGAAAATTGACTTCGTAGCTTTCTCATTCCAAGATATACTAAACAGAGTAACAGACGTTTTAGTAAAAGGTAAGCTGAATGAACTTTGGCTAATTGAAATCTATGAAGAAAATCTAAAGATATTTGGGCCACCAAAAAGCGGTCGTTCGAAAGTCTTCCCGACAAAGAAAACGAAGTTACCCATCCAATACCACAGGCGAGTTTAGTGATGGAAAACACTACTTTTGCTGAAGCAGTCCAACAAGTTCAGCAGACACATAAAGAAGAGAATTCTACTTCACCTTCACCGCTCCAATTCCAAGTTAGTGAAACAAATAACAAGCGTCATTTTTTTTATACCAGCGCCCGAAAAGGAGCAGGCCTCCAGCACCACCTCGTCAGCCGAAACAGAAAAAGCCGGAGAGGCAATTTCGCTATCAGCCGATGAACACACAAAATCAACTGGTGAACCGACCCAACCAGAATTAACCAATGACAAACAGGGCTTACACAGTGGTGACTCCTTCCACCAGCCGCGAACCGACGAGAGTGCCACATACAATGAACCAGGGCACAGTTCCGTCGCTCGCATCAACAGAAGAGTGGTCAAAGCCGAAATTTTCACCGAAGAGAAAATTGCTGAAGGGAGGGACTCCGGCGAAGTCCAAGATGAGTTTGCGACACAGACAGAACCAGGACAGGTAGAAATTGTTGACCCTAAGATTATAAATCTGTCCAGTATCACTCTGTCTGGTGACGAGAAAACCTTACTTGTTAAAGGCATGAAATTCACTCCAACACCGAAAAGAAACGACCACTAACTCGAGGGTGACCTTTCTAACTTTTGTAGAAAATTAAGATTACAAGAATTATTTCGTGAAGCGCGAAATACAGATGAGTCGCTGGTCAAAATTAAGAGCACCATTGAGCCTGGTAGAGGCAGGGAGAGAAATTTGGATATCTTTATTGATTATCTTAGTCACCACCCCAGAGAAACTAATCGGGGCAAGATAATATCTAATCTCAGTTTATCAGAATTAGAAGCATTGAAATGTCTTGAGCATAACAGGCACATTGTTCTTAAAGAGCTGATAAGGGGTCGGCAATTGTTATTATGGATAGGTTGTACTATCAGACTAAAATGGAAGAAATGTTGAACGAAAATGGAACTTATGAAAAGATTAACCACAATATCGATAACATAATTTCGAAGAAATAGATAATCTGATACAAAAATCTGGTCAAACATAAACTAAATCTGAACGAGACTACCTTACCAAATTCGAATCGAAAACTAATCAATTATATGGTCTTCCGAAAATACACAAATCTGAGGAGATCATATCAGCCATAAAAGAGCAAAATTCGGAATATATATGTTTGAACAGTCCAACTGATTTGAAATTTAGACCAATTGTGGCCGGATCCATTTGTCCCACCAGTCGCTTTAGTCACCTCATTGATATTCTTTTGAAGCCCTTCATCCAGTTTGTGCCATCCTATGTAAGAGATGATATTGATTTTCTAAACCATCTCCCTGACCAAGTAAATGACGAAGAAATTTTCTGCACCCTAGATGCTACAAATCTGTACAGCAATATTACACACACACTTGGTCTTGAAGCTGTCGAATTTTGGTTCAATAGTCACCCCGAAAAGATCAATGGACGTTTCAGTACAGAATTTATCATTTGCGCCATCCGACTTATTCTGGAAAATAACTCATTTGAATTCGGTGATCAAAATTACCGACAACAAATTGGGATAGCTATGGGAACCAAATTTGCACCTAAATATGCAACATTAGTGTTGTGATATCTGCAGCAGAGGCTCCATAATATTATCGGGAAATCCCACGGATTAGATCTGCAATCATATGTTCAGAAATCCTCCAAAATGTATCTAGATGAAGGCACACCAAGAAAGCAGATATTATGGTACTCTTCAATACTTTGAATAGTCTCGATCCATATATCTATTTCACCATCGAAACTGCTCGCTACCAAATCCCTTTCCTTGACATTCTTGCTACACGTAGAGGTAATGAAATTGTTACAGATATATAAATCTACTGACACTAAACTGTACCTGGATTATAGGTCTTGTCATCCACGCCATACAAAGAATCAAGTGTCATTCACCCTGGCAAGGAGAATCTGTACAATTGTAACAGATAGGGAGTTGCAACGACCCAGACTAGCAGAGCTTAAAACAGTTTTAATTGAGAAACTACCCCTCACAAGTTGTAGATATTGGAATAACGAAGGCCACGAATATTGACATACAAACGCGCAGAACAGTGACACCAAGAAATAACACAGACACTTTATCTTTTGTATGTACTCATAACCCCAATAATTTCAATTTCTTCCCAGTAATTTACAACAACCGACCTATGCGTGAAACTAATGATCATCTTAAAACAACTTTTAACCACACTAGAAGTGACAGGCACCTAACCTTAAAAGAATCCTGACTAGGGCAAAATTTCTCTCTATAACGCCCCCAAGTTACACAACATCCATGTGTGGAAATACCCGATGTAAATGTTGTAAAGACAACCTCATTATTGGTGATTCTTATACATTTCATGAAGCCAACTACATTTTCAAAATCAACATGAATTGCAATTCTAGGAATCTGGTTTATGCGGTCATTTGTTGCGTTTGTAACAAGTATTATATGGGTCAGAGTGAAGACACAGTGAGGATCAAGTGTCGAGTTCACCGGCAACAAATCAATACGCCCAATCCACGTTTCTTACCAGTATCAACATATAGGTACATGTGCAGGGAACTTAAATGTTAAGTTTAAAATGTTCCCATTTTTCAAGCTGTCTTGGGACAACGCCAAATTAAGAGAGATTAAGGAAATGCATTTTATCAATAAGTTCCTTTCTGAACTCAATAAAGAGTATAATTAACTAATCTCTTGCTCTGTATACCTGGATTAGAATTATGTGTTATTTGCACCTATGGGGTTTATTCTGTATACCTTGATACCTGTATTTAAATTGTGTTATATGCGCCTATGGGTTGCAATTAACTCACACCTGTATACCTTTGATCCGTTGTGTTTATAGGGTATAAGACATGCGCGGGCAAGTACAGTAGATTTAAAGCATTGTTGCTTTTATTGTCTGTTTTGATTAATTAGACTATTTGCTCGTACTTATCATATTTAATTGTATTAACTGTTTATATCTGTTGCATACATGCCCAGTCATTAGTTCCGTTTTGTTTTGCGTTGTTATATATTTGAAAACTTTTTCTGTAACCAAGACCACTGTAAATAAGTGTGGTATAGACATTTGCATATAAACTGAGTCGCAATCGAATTGATTTCAATAAAATAATGCTTTGAAAAACTGCTGAAAGCAGTGAAACTAGTTCGCAGCAAAATCAATCAGTCAGAGTTTGTCATGATTATTTTCTAGTACTATATTTACCATACACAAAGGCCGTTTTATATATCATCTCTGAAGAAGCTGAATAAACAGCAGAAATGTGCATTAGAGCAATGTGAGCGTGTCGGCGATTTCTCTATTTTCAAACAATTTATCTTCACGTTTGACCCTTTTCCTGAATTTCTACTATATATATATATATTTGTTGTTACAGTAACCCTATCAAGATGTCGGTGATCAAGTGTATATATGGTTTGTTTGTATGATCCGCTACATGTATATCTGTTCTATTCGCTTGTTCATATCCGTGTTTAAAGACCCACCCATTATCAATCATGTATTTATGTACATCCTATAGTACGTCGAAAATGTTGTTTTATCATAGATATGGAGAAAAGAACAGCAGGGAAGGCCCAATATTATTGGTGTGTTTTGTAAAATTGTCTGTGTTTTATGTCTGTGGATATATGTCTGTATTATCGCAAAAATGAATATCAATATATATAAAAAAAATAGTTTCTGAAATGGTCAAAAAATATTTGAGTGATGCTGGAATATGAGTTGTATTAGTAGGTCGATTGCGAAGGTAGTCCGCTGGTAGCTTTGGGCTTTGGCGGTTTTTGTTTTTACCTGTTTTTCCCAGTAGGTTATCTCCCTTTCCCAGGTTGACATAGGGATTTCCTTTTACATTCTTCTAGCCGATAATTTTGCTCAGCAATATTCAGCCAATTTGATCAATTTTGATAGACATTGTGATTATCAGAAAAAGTTCAATAACATTTATATGATTTTTTTCATGAATATTCTTCAAAGCCAGGGCTATTCCCTATGTTTTCTTTGTTATCAACTGGAGCATTTTGTCCATATAACAGTGTCTACAGCTCAAAAATGCACACGAACCTATAATATTTTCTTTGTTTTCCTCATATTACACAATTATGAAAACAACAGAAATTATTCAAAAAAGTTACCTACTTTGATTTACCACCAGCGGACATCCTTTAGGGTAAGGGTGATCTGAGAGATTGTGATATTTTTTTCTCAAGTTGAAATTTTCAAAAAAAAGGCAATAAATTATCAAACGCACATACGTTAATGTCAGAAATATAAGAAACATCACAGAATACAAGAAAATATGACTATTTTTTTGAACTAACTCGAAAAATGACTTTGTGGAGCAAAACTGACCAATAACGCAGTGGATTTCTCGAAGTGAAAATTGGAAATTGAATAAATGTAATGACTGTTTAACTCACAAATACAGTTGAATTATCTCTTCGTTGTCCTACTTGAACTTGTTGGAATAAGGAATGATAGACGTGGTCAAAAAATTGAATTGTTCAGAAAAACGTTCACATTTTGTCATGCTCAGATGGACTTTTCCGGCCTCGATGCATTAACCAGTTAAACCTTTGTACAAAACTGAACACCTGTCAATCATAGTTAATTTGTTGTTGTCGTTGTTGCTGTTACCATATGGACCAGAGGGCTAAAGTCATTTACCTGGTTATGCTCATCCATTTCCATCGACAAATACTTTCAAAACATGAGATGGGAATGTAGAGCCATTCAGCTAGAAGGGCTACTCAACACAATTCACTATACTACTATCTTTGTTGTCCGAATTTGATGTAATTAGTCAAATTATCTCTTTTTTCTCTGTCAAACGACATTATAGAATTTCGCGCGAACTCTCGAGAAGCATGCTACTGGATATTAGAGTAAGGCGGCTTAAAGAACAATCTCCAACGAGGTTGACAATAATGTTTTTCCTCAATGAAACTGACGAATAAATTATGCTGTGTGCTAAGTATATGCATATTTCATTGAATTATGACGTTTCTGCGATGTTAATACAAGTTATGGACGATATTCTCGAAGAGCTTATTTGAGCGTATGAATACTGTTTTCAGGTTATGTGTCACCTTGCGCGAAGATCAAGCAGTCTTGGCCATATTCAAAACTGGGTATAGTCAAAGCGCAAACTTTTATTTCTATGTCAACAGATGAGCTGATAATTACGTATCTAACTCTGTATTTGTGGAAAATTGAATTAGATATCTGCTTTAGTTTATTTTTTATTGAATTATCTTCACTTCGTTCTAAAGTCGAAGGCAAAATGGCGAGATATCGGCGGTCATTTGTGTCAAACTTGCCGAGTCGAGAACGTATATACGACCACACGATATAGGCGAAATCAATAATTTTGCTCGTAGGTTCTCCAGAACGTGATGGGGTTATTTTATTTCACCTTTTGACGATCTGTTCTAGTATTTATTTTCTAAAAGTCGCTTCGCGAAATTCTTTGTCATTTTATTTCATTTTTGCTTCACAAAGGTATTGGAAATATTGTCCCTAAAAAATAAATACATTTTTTGTCATTGCATGTCTCATGGTATCATTGTCAAAAAATTTGGTCATTATGATAACAAGGGGCGTTTTTGGTAATTTGGACTTGCTAAACGTTTTGAAAATCTCAAAGATCCTGTCTATCCTTAAGCGTATTCTTAATTCCACTATGCTTTGTTATATCGAATGCATACTTTTTCTGCAGTATTTCATCATGTTAATGCTGCGTTTAGCTGATGGTTTATTTCATGTTAAAATCCTGGTGAAATTTTAGCTTGTGACGCCGATGTGTTTTCGTTTCCTGGAAGCTGCCTTAATCTGAATTTAAATTGTACTTCACTTTGTGGATTGATTTTAGTGGAAGACAGTGACAAAGAAATGACCTTTATCTATATCGTTAAAGCTGACGGCTAATTACCAATTGGACTAGAATGTGACGCAAACCTTTTAAAGTAGCTTTCAGCTATATTAGCATTACCAGGAGTAAATATTGATTTTGCACTATAAACCACAATATCTGGTCGAACTCGGGCATCAAGTTCAAGAATAAAGCCAACAAAACACCTACCATCGGGTGACATTTTCAAACAACTTTCCTAATGACCATATCTATGCTATTCGGACAGGGTGGTTAGGGTGAACCGCGGCCTGTGAGAAGCTGACTTAGCCCCCGTTCCTTACATATTTTGTTTCTATTCTGATGGTAGATACTTACCATACTATATCCCTGAGGCTAGATATTTACCATACTATATCCCTGAGGCTAGACACTTACCATACTATATCCCTGAGGATAGATACTTACCATACTATATCCCTGAGGCTAAACACTTACCGTACTATATCCCTGAGGATAGATACTTACCATACTATATCCCTGAGGCTAGACACTTACCATACTATATCCCTGAGGCTAGATACTTACCATACTATATCCCTGAGGCTAGATACTTACCATACTATATCCCTGAGGCTAGATACTTACCATACTATATCCCTGAGGCTAGATACTTATCATACTATATATCTGAAGATAGATACTTACCATACTATATCCGTGAGGCTAGATACTTACCATACTATATCGGTGAGGCTAGATACTTACCATACGATATCCCTGAGGCTAGATACTTACCATACTATATCGGTGAGGCTAGATACTTACCATACGATATCCCTGAGGCTAAATACTTACCATACTATATCCCTGAGGATAAATACTTACCATACTATATCCCTGAGGCTAGATACTTACCATACGATATCCCTGAGGCTAGATACTTATCATACTGTATCCCTGAGGATAAATACTTACCATACTATATCGGTGAGGCTAGATACTTACCATACTATATCAGTGAGGCTAGATACTTACCATACGATATCCCTGAGGCTAGATACTTATCATACTATATCCATGAGGCTAGATACTTACCATACTATATCCGTGAGGCTAGATACTTACCATACTATATCGGTGAGGCTAGATACTTACCATACGATATCCCTGAGGCTAGATACTTACCATACTATATCCCTGAGGCTAGATACTTACCATACTATATCCGTGAGGCTAGATACTTACCTTACTATATCCATGAGGCTAGATACTTACCTTACTATATCCCTGAGGCTAGATACTTACCGTACTATATCCTTGAGGCTAGATATTTACTATACTATATCCGTGAGGCTAGATACTTACCATACTATATCCCTGAGGATAGATACTTACCATACTATATCCCTGAGGCTAGATACTTACCACACTATATCACTGAGGCTAGATACTTACCATACTATATCCGTGAGGCTAGATACTTACCATAGATATCCCTGAGGATAGATACTTACCATACTATATCCCTGAGGCTAAACACTTACCATACTATATCCCTGAGGCTAAACACTTACCATACTATATCCCTGAGGCTAGATACTTACCATACTATAACCCTGGGGCTAGATACTTACCATACTATATCCGTGAGGCTAGAGACTTACCATACTATATCCCTGAGGCTCGATACTTACCTTACTATATCCGTGAGGCCAGATACTTACCATACTATATCCCTGAGGCTAGCTACTTACCATACTATAACCCTGGGGCTAGATACTTACCATACTATATCCGTGAGGCTAGATACTTACCATACTATATCCGTGAGGCTAGATACTTACCTTACTATATCCGTGAGGCTAGATACTTACCATACTATATCCCTGAGGCTAGATACTTACCATACTATAACCCTGGGGCTAGATACTTACCATACTATATCCGTGAGGCTAGATACTTACCATACTATAACCCTGGGGCTAGATACTTACCATACTATACCCGTGAGGCTAGATACTTACCTTACTATATCCCTGAGGCTAGATACTTACCATACTATATCCGTGAGGCTAGATACTTACCATACTATATCCCTGAGGCTAGATACTTACCATACTATATCCGTGAGGCTAGAGACTTATCATACTATATCCCTGAGGCTAGATACTTACCATACTATAACCCTGGGGCTAGATACTTACCATACTATATCCATGAGGCTAGATACTTACCATACTATAACCCTGGGGCTAGATACTTACCATACTATATCCGTGAGGCTAGATACTTACCATACTATATCCCTGAGGCTAGATACTTACCATACTATAACCCTGGGGCTAGATACTTACCATACTATATCCGTGAAGCTAGATACTTACCTTACTATATCCGTGAGGCTAGATACTTACCATACTATATCCGTGAGGCTAGATACTTACCATACTATATCCCTGAGGCTAGATACTTACCATACTATAACCCTGGGGCTAGATACTTACCATACTATATCCGTGAGGCTAGATACTTACCATAGATATCCCTGAGGATAGATACTTACCATACTATATCCCTGAGGATAGATACTTACTATACTATAACCCTGGGGCTAGATACTTACCAAACTATATCCCTGAGGCTAGATACTTACCTTACTATATCCCTGAGGCTAGATACTTACCATATTATATCCTTGAGGCTAGATACTTACTATACTATATCCGTGAGGCTAGATACTTACCATACTATATCCCTGAGGCTAGATACTTACCATACTATATCCGTGAGGCTAGACACTTACCGTACTATATCCCTGAGGATAGATACTTACCGTGCTATATCCCTGAGGCTAGATACTTGCCATACTATATCCTTGAGGCTAGATACTTACCGTGCTATATCCCTGAGGATAGATAGTTACCATACTATATCTCTGAGGCTAGATACTTACCATACTATATCCCTGAGGATAGATACTTACCATACTATATCCCTGAGGCTAAACACTTACCATACTATATCTCTGAGGATAGATACTTGCCGTGCTATATCGCTGAGGCTAGATACTTACCATACTATATCCCTGAGGCTAGATACTTACCATACTATATCCGTGAGGCTAGATACTTACCATAGATATCCCTGAGGATAGATACTTACCATACTATATCCCTGAGGCTAAACACGTACCATACTATATCCCTGAGGCTAAACACTTACCATACTATATCCCTGAGGCTAGATACTTACCATACTATTTCCCTGAGGCTAGATACTTACCATACTATATCCCTGAGGCTAGATACTTACCATACTATATCCGTGGGGCTAGATACTTACCATACTATATCCCTGAGGCTAGATACTTACCATACTATATCCCTGAGACCAGATACATACCATACTATATTCCTGAGGCTAGATACTTACAATACTATATCCCTTGTTCAAACCCCTTCAGGAAATGCAAAAAACACTGATGACACCAGAGTGACAAAAGGGCATTTGCCGACCGACTTTTGTGCTATGCTATGTATGCTATTTTCTTTGCAAAAATTATTGATTAATTAGAGAATAATTTGATGGAAAATAAAACAGTTTGGGCAGTCCAGCATAAAAAAGCTTAACTTTTCCGTTTCACCGTTATTTCCGCCAACCTTAGTGCAGGCTTCTGGGTCGAGTCTCTAATAGATCGAAATGCATTAATAGTTGTCTCATCAAACCGTGTAATATTGCGCTTGACGATTGTTTAGCACCGAATTATCACGTGTGTGTCTCGCGTGGGTGTCTCACGTGTTCACTCTTTAATACTTCAGCTACATTTAGTTCAACATTAACTGGTAATTCATATTCTGTGAATTCGTATGTTGATCTTAGTTGATCTACTACAAATTGTATTTATTTAGTTTCCTGTAAGAAGTGTGGTCAACAGTATCTTTGCCAGACCACCCAAAGACTATATCTGAGGGTGAATGATCACAGAACATCCATTAGGAAAAAGCAGTTGCTAAAAGGTAAGCATATTTCTGACCCCGACTATGACTAGGACAACTTCAGTATTCAGATCATAGACGTCGTGTATCCGTCTACCAAGGATTCCCCTTTGGATTTGAGAGAAACATACGGAAGCGGAAACAATTCTGGATACTCGAACTTGGGTCAGTGTCTCCATATGGTTTAAATGATAATGTCAAAGGGTTAGGCAATGTAACAAACTGCCATTCAAATATATCCAATATCATCCAGCTATTTAATTACAACACATATAAAACCCACCAAAGGAGACATAACAGCCATAGTTGAAGAAAGTTTAATAGTGCGTTGATTAAGGATCATGAACATCCCAAGGTTTCTTGAAACTCCAATACTCGGATAAAGGGCAGGACATAGTTTACCATGAATCCTGTATGATACAGAGACACCCAACGCTGTTCCAAACTATTTTAAGTTCACAGAACCTCTTACATTTCATATAAGTATACTAAATATACAGTCACCAAAATATTCAATTACTCCAATGCTGTCAAGGAGTTTGGCTGGAACTTATACACGTCTGAGGCTAAAGTTGTGATTGTGAATCGTCGAACTTTATCTATACATTCCTGATGAATGGACCTAAATATACAGTCGAGAAGAATAAACCTGAATGTCGAGCAAATGATTTAGTCATGAATGCAGTGGAACAGTACGCTATTGAGTAATTAAAGCGAGAAAGAGTAGAACCTACAGCACTCGCTGATTGGCTGAACCCCACCAAAAGCAAAGTCGTCGAAACATCCGCCATATTGACAGAAGTATCCATCCACAAGCGAAATAAGTAATGAGAATCCTCAATTCGCAAGAAGTTCTAGGAAATCTCCAGAGTAAATTTGTAATAGTCCCAGCAGATAAAGCTCCAAATAATATAATATTCATTTGTACATATTACTATTACCAGATGCTGGTTAATGAATTGAGTGAATTAGAGCGATATGCACACCATCATCGAATACATCTACTTATTTTCAAACTGCATTTACTCTGGAAGATATCTTCCGACCAATAATAACGATATATGAAAAGTGTGTTGGACTCTCAAAACGTACAAACACCATAGAAAGCTAAATTCATAGCTGGTTCTACAAGCTGCACCACCAAGCTTCTTTTAACTCGGTTGACGACGGCCCTTCAAGAGATAAAAGCATTTTGGGAAAGGTAATTGCCCCACCATTTCTAAGAACTCGGGCGTTGATTGTATGTGGATATTAAAAAATTCAGAATGTCTTACACTTGATTCGAAAGGACACATGCCATACGGAAATGTATCCACATGAGATTTCTCGACTCTCTATAGCTCAACTACATACACGAGATATCGTTCGTGGGGTATTTGTTTATAGAGTTCCTTGAATTACTTATTGATAATATCCATCTGAAATTTGGCAACACAATATATCAACAGCCTATAGGTATTCCAATGGGTACTAATTGTGCACCCCGTTTGGTTGACCTTTTACCTGCTATCTTATGGATACGACCATATCCATATCTTTCTAAAAACCGATCATTTCAAAGTCCGTTCCTTCTCATTCATCAAACGCCTAAAAGACGATCTCGTCGCTGTGGATAATGGCTATATATATATAACGCAGTGAAGGATATGCATCCACCTACACTGGATTTGAAGAAAATTACAGATAGCCCTAATGGCAAATCACATTTAGACATATTTCTCTCTCGTTGACTTTACGTCAAGAGAGGTGATTACAATTTCGACATCGTAAACTATCTCTCTCTGGACATTGATATACCAGTGAAACCTGGCGTATACATACCACTCCTAGTAGCATTTGCTAGATTCTGAGTAAATGTGACGATTTTAATCAACTTCACAATATATTATTGCAGGAACTTATAAACCAGGGCTATACAACCAAGCCCCTCCACTCAAAGTTTCTCAAATTTGGTGATACATTTCGCATTTATACAAAATACGAGCGTGGCGTGCAAGATCTATGCCGTCACGTTTCGTAACATGTGTTTTATTCTGGTTCTTCGGGGGCTAGGGGCCGAACGAACCTATGCACTTCAAGAACATCATGGTGTTCAAGTGCATATGCACAATCAAAGCTTGACTGAGATACATCATTATCTAGATAACGAATTTACAATGAAATCCATATGAATTAAGTATATTATATTGTTGGAACATCATTTTTTTTATAATTGATATTTTATTTGACCTTTCATATAATGGACAGGACATATACAGCATATACACAGCATAAAAACAACACACAAACACAGCTTAGGTTTGTGCTGCAAAAACATTGAAAACATCTCAAATTTGAGGAAAGTATTTGTACAATAGCATCAATTCATAGTACAATGTACTAGTTTTTTTTCTAGATTTGTCATAAAATTCCTAGATTTACATTGTTGAAAGCAGCCATATTGATATATATTTGTATGCATATTCTTGCAAAATACCCTAGGATTTCAATAATAAATGTAGTGTCGACCAATATTGATCGAAAATATGCCTTTCACAATTTTTATATTGGATATATCTGTCTAATTCATATGCTGATTTAAGGTCTTTTTGAATACTTTCGAAAGTTGGCAATTTCTTAACTGCTTTCATCCTATAGATTGAAAACTTTATCACTGACACAGCAAAGTTAAATGGTTTATTTCTTGCTCCTAAAAGTAAAAAAAATACTTTCTTTTGCGTGAATGAAATGGGAATACCCACAGAGGCGAACCACTGCTCTATGTGTTGCCAAATAGGTTTTATATGTTCACATTCCCATAATAAGTGGAGGGTTGTCTCGGGGGTTTTATTACAAAAAGTGCATGTATTACTAACAGTAGGATCAATGTATTGGTTGTCAAAAGTCTATTCAATATTCTATATTGAAACCACTTAAGCTTTACGCCTCGGTACTTAGCTACATGGATATTAAAAGTTCGCCATTCCCTTTCAGTAAAAGATTCTCCAAGAATTTTTTCCCCATTTTAAATGAGCAGTCGATTTCGTAAACTTTGTGTCTAGTAAGGTTCTGTAGTAAATTTTACAACCTTTTAGGACGCTCAATAAAGACGAAACATGGGGTGGAATCAGCGGTGTTATTGTTTGTTTCTGTAAAGATAAAATTCCTTTTTTATTTGCCGCCTTTTTAATGCCTGGCATACAGATACAGTTGGAGTAGTTTTCCCCATTTAGGATTATTCAAATATAGTCTTCTAATCCAAGATATGTTTTGTGCCTGAATCGGAATCGGAATATCTATGCCTCCATGTTTTACAGTTTTGGTTGCCATTTTCCTGGAAATTTTGTCTGGTTTTGAATTCCACACAAACGCGAAACAGCTTGTTTGAAATTCTTCTATCCTTGGTTCAGATGGATTTGGAAGAGCTGCAAAGATGTGATTTAGTTTGACAAAAGTAAGCTTTCCAGTCCTTGTAGTTTAAAATCACCTTATGACCAATCCAAAAGCCATTCTGTTTTCAACATTATGTTGGCTGTTTTAAGTTAACCTATTCGACCATTTTTTGTTTTGACTACATTCATTTTTAAACCCGAAAAATTAGCAAAATGTTCCAATGTTTTCAGACATGAATTTAAACTCTTGAGGGATCCGTCTAGTAAAATTGTAGCATCGTCAGCATATTGGGACAGAAGGAATTCCTCATCTCCAATCTTGATACCCTTAATATTTGCATTGCCTCTAAGCATTGCTGCTAATATTTCGGCACAAATGAGAAAAATATACGGTGATAATGGATCCTCTTGGCGACAGCCGCGTGATATGTCGGAGAACTCAGACGCAAAACCGTTAACTAACACACATGTCGGGGCGTTTTTGTAGAATATGTTTATCCATTTTTGTATAGAAGGGCCAAATTTGAAATATTCCAATGCCTTTTGTATAAACGACCAATCTACAGAGTTAAACGCTTTTTCGAAGTCTATCAGCATTAACAAACCTGGTATTTGGTGATCCTCTGAATATTGCATTATATCATATACCAGCCTTGTGTTTTCACCAATAAATCCAGCCATAAATCCTTTTTGATCCTCGTGAATTATATGTGGCAAATTAGTTTTTATTCTTTGTACAATAGCCGCAGATGCAATTTTGTAGGTGATATTTAATAGTGATATAGGCCGCCAGTTTTTAAGCAGATGTTTTGCTTTGCCCTCTTTAGGGAGGCATGTTATAATTCCTCGTTGCTGGGTTACAGACAAAGCACCATTATCGTATGCAAAATTCAATGACTTAATTAAATAACTACCTAAATCTATCCAGAAATTTTTTAAAAAAACTCTGCCGTGTATCCATTTGGTCCAGCCTTTATCGTTTTTCATATTTTCAAGAGCCGACAAATTTTTTTCCTTGGTTAGCTCTCCCTCCATAGATTCTGTCTGAATTGTATTAAGTTTCGGGACAGTGTCACCTAACAAACTATGTCTACCGAGCAAACGTCATTCTTTGTGTACAATTTTTTATAAAAAGTTTTAGTTTCTTCCAGTATTTGGTCTGTTTCTGTAATTATTCCATTTTTTTTAGTTTTCTATCCTCGTTATTGCTTTATTTACGTAATTTCGATGTTCTAAGTTTAGAAAATATTTTGATGGTTTTTCGCCTTTTTCTGACCATCTGGCTTTCGCCCTTATCATCATTCCCCCGACCCTCCTTTTATAAATTGATTCTAGTTTGTTATTGGTTTACTCTATATCATGTATGACACGCCGTTTCTCATCGTATTCTGCTAATTCATCTACTTTACTTTCCAACCTCACAAGATCCTCCTGCAACTTCATTTCTTGTTTGTTTTGTCCCCTTTTTTATGCGAGGAGTATGATATAGACTTGCCTCGTATACCCAGTAGTATAATTTCAAATAGTAATTGATCATTGATTATTAGCCCCGATGTTTCCACTGAGTTGGTATTATCAGTTCTAGTGTACTGTTCTACCGTGTCCATTATTGAACCTTTAACAAGCTCTACATAGTCTTTGTCTTTTAAAAGTGAGTTATTAAATTTCCAAAATCCTTTGCCTTTTTTTAAAATCTGTAAAGGAGAGTGATAAGCTGACAAGTGAATGGTCTGATCTGTAGCTGGGATGAATGCTGGAACATTTCACTCCGTGTAACAGGTTACGAGATATAAAAAAAAGTCGAGGCGCGATTGCTTAAGGATGTCCGCTGGTGGTAAATCAAAGTAATTAACTTTCTGAATAATGTGTGTTGTTGCCTTCATAATTGTGTAATATGAGGAAAAACAAAGAAAAAAATATAGGTTGGTGTGCATTTTTTAGCTGTAGGCAACGTTAAGTGCGTTAAGAAAAAGTTAAATACTATTTATATGAATTTTTCATGAATATGCTTCAAAACTAGGGCTATTCCCTATGCTTTCTTGGTTATCAAATTGATCATGGGTCAGTCCACTTAACGTTGCCTACAGCTAAAAAATGCACACCAACCTATATTTTTTTCTTTGTTTTTCCTCATATTGACCAAAACAATTGAGAATATGTTCAAAAGTTGGAAACGTTAGGCAACTTTTTTTTAAGGTAGAAAAAATGTTTTAGAGCTTGTTCTACGCAAGGAGAAGAAATAAAATAGTGGTCTTTTATCTTAAACAGATAAAGTGTGTGCATATGGGTCATAAGGCCAAGGTAATGAAAAAAAAGGAGTGGTGGGAGGTTTTCTGTGGACAATACTCCTTTGCATTCCATGATATTGGTCCATTGAAACAAATGGGTCAGTAGTGGATATAGGGCAACTAAAGCCTTTTTTCACCCGGATGTAACTATGACGTCACAACTGGCTGGTTTTGTAACGAGTCTTTTGATTGGTTGAATTGTAAGTGTGAGGTTGAATTTGATTGGTTGAGGTGTCGTCCCTGTTGTAAAGCAAGATGGTGGGTGTCGGCCCTGTTGTAAAGCAAGATGGCGGCGTTCGGGCATGTTCGGGCATGTTCGGGCATGTTCGGGCAAAAAAAAAAAAGTTCCGGCAAAAAAAAAAAAAAAAAATGTATTCATGCGCGGTGATGCGGTTTGGCCGTGGTTTTGGCGGTGATTCGGTCTCGGGAAAAAGCTTCCGCGGAGAAAAAGTAGTCCCTAGATAAAATGGTCCGATGGGGTCGAGTGAGGTATCAAAGTGAAGGTTAGGTGAAGGAGCATCTAATGGGCTGGGTGTGGGGTTGAAATATCGTCATTCTGCGCATGCGCGGCGGCCGAAGGGTATGAAAATAGCCTTTTTGGAGCTAGGGGAGCCCCTAAGGGTCCGATGGGGTCGAGTGAGGTATCAAATTGAAGGTTAGGTGAAGGGGCATCTGATGGGCTGGGCGCGGGGTTGAACTATCGGCATTCTGCGCATGCGCGGAGGCCAAAGGGTATGAAAATAGCCTTTTTGGAGCTAGGAGATTGACTACTGGTCCAGTGGGGTCGAGTGAGGTATCGATGTGAAGCATTCGTGAAGGGGCATCTGATGGGCTGGGTGTGGGGTTGAAATATCGGCATTCTGCGCATGCGCGGTGGCCCAAGGGTATGGAAATAGCGGTTTTGGAGCTAGGGGAGTCCCTAATGGGCCAATGGAGTCGTATGAGGTATCAAAGTGAAGCATTCGTGAAGGGGCATCTGATGGACTGGGTGTGGGGTTGAACTATCGGCATTCTGCGCATGCGTGGTGGCCCAAGGGTATGGAAATAGCCGTGTTGGAGCTAGGGGAGCCCGTAATGGACCAATGGGGTCGAGTGAGGTATCAAAGTGAAGCATTCGTGAAGGGGCATCTGATGGGCTGGATATGGGGTTGAACTATCGGCATTCTGCGCATGCGCGGTGGCCCAAGGGTATGGAAATAGCCGTGTTGGGAGCTAGGGCAGCCCCTAATGGACCAATGGGGTCGAGTGAGTTATCAAAGTGAAGCTTATGTGAAGGGGCATCTGATGGGCTGGGTGTGGGGTTGAACTATCGGCATTCTGCGCATGCGCGGTGGCCCAAGTGTATGAAAATAGCCGTGTTGGGATGTAGGGGAGCCCCTAATGCACCAATGGGGTCGAGTGAGGTATCTAAGTGAAGCATTCGTGAAGGGGCATCTGATGGGTTGGGTGTGCGGTAGGAATATCATTCTGCGCATGCGCAGATGCAATACGGAGGTCTCGTCCAATCAGAAGCGAGTATTTCAAATCCGTCCCAGAGCTCTCGTCCAATCAGAAGCGAGTATTTTGACCCGGTGCATTATGGGACATATCCAAGATGGCGGCACGTATGTTCAAGATGGCGGCACATCCGGTGTCGAAAACTGGCCATTTTGTCGGATGTGGTCACTCAGTGTCGAAAACTGGACCCTGTATGACGTCACTTCCGGGTTTTTCACTAAAAACTACCTCCAAACATAGAAGAGTTCCTAATGTTTCCTCTTAGACGTCCGTATGTTCAATCGCCGGTGTGTTTTGTGTTTTCCCGCCCCGCCCCAGCGCCCCGCAGCGCGAGCGCGCGCGCGAGTTCTCCGGAAGTGCGCGTCATCCCCGGCAGTGCGCGCGCGGACGCGGGTCAAAAGGTCAAAGGGTCACCTCCAGGTCAGACGGTCCAATGTCCAATGAGACAATGTTGCGAGGTGTGAGTGAGTGCAAGAATGTATTCATCCGCGGTGATGCAGTCATGTCTGGCGGTGATTCGGTCTCGGGGAAAAAGCTTCCTTGCCCAATGCCTACGGACTTTACCGAAGATACACGGACTTTAACGAAAACACACGGACGTACACGAAAAGACGCGAAGGTGAACGCCATTGTGGGAAACCTCCCACAGACAGGTCAGTACATGCATTTCTATGTTGTTCACGCATAATAAAAGGATTGATCTGTAATCTGTGTTGTTGTTGTTGCTCCCTTTTTTTGGACTAACCCATCAGAATAGTACGTATCACGGACTATACCCGTAGAGCTACATCTGGTCTATAAAACACGTCCCTCTGGATCCCACACCTTCATTTCTACAGAGCCATGGCGGAGACCCAGCCCCATGCGACTCGCATTTTACAGTATGCCACCGTGGTGAATTCATTCACGGGTTACCGAGCAGTGGTCCGGTCCATGTTTGCAGATGGCGACGACAACGAGGGACGACGCCAGATCCTGAACGAGTTCACAGAAGCGGTCCTCCACAGAGTGCACTCGATGGAGAGGCGTGCCATCACTCACCACTACTGGACTATGACAGCCATCCTTGATGCTCGGGCTATGGACCACGAGCGCTCACGCCGCAACCAGCACCGGCTGGTTGGCCTCATACTAGTCTGTGCCCTATTCACCCTGGCGCTGTGGTATTGACACTATAAATACCAGGGTCAGACAGAGTGTGTGTCATTCACCGTTCGACATTTGGACCAAGCATGTCATCCGTCCTACGAGCCATCCTCCCCCTTACACCTTACCAGGTGGGATTATACGTTTATGAAGATTATGTGACTCTGGTGGAAGATAGTGGCGGGGATTGGAGGGCGTCCCCTGAGACTTTATCGAATACGGTGACACTACAGCGTGATGGGTGGACTAAGTTTAAACGGGTGTTGAGCGGAGAGTTAGACGGACACCTGATCCACCTGGACAAGGCCAACTACGTCTACCATACTGCGCTCTACCCACGGGTGGGACGCTACCAAGAGCCGGCTCGAAGTTTCCTCCTAACTCCCTCTCTGTGGTCAGCCTTGGAGAAAATAGGCCCTCTGGTGGACCAGTTATTTATACCCGACGATCGATCACCCCACCAATTGGCATGGGCTCATGCTATCGAACACGCACTAGATGAACCTAATGAAAAAAAAGCGGATGGAGAAAATACTATATGTATAGAATGCGCAGAGGCTGGAATGACAGTGGAGGTACAGTGCATTTTACCCTTCACCCTGATCTATGGTCTGCATTGGAAGATGCCGTGGTGGATGTGGATGAAGTGCTTATCAAGCGGTCATCAGACGAGTTGGACTGGTCATTGACCATGGCCACTGTGGAAGTCCACGAAGAAAATCAGAAAGAAACTCGGCCCAAGATATACCCGTTATAAATAAACGATAGAGCCAGGGTCCATCATCATTTTGTCACCATGAAGCGCTGGGAGAAGGTGTTGGATAACTTATACTACAGTCCCGACAGTCCGGCAGCCTATAGTGCATTGTCGGCTCTCTATCGAGCGGCCAAACCCCAGGGGGTACAACGTGCCCAAGTCCGAGATTGGTTAAGAAGACAAGACACCTATACCTTACATCGATCTGTCCGTCGCCATTTTCTACGGAACCGGGTCATCGTGGGAGGAATAGATGCCCAGTGGCAAGCGGATTTGGTGGATATGAGCGCCTTTGCCAAACACAACGATGAGAATCGGTATATCTTGACGTGCATCGATATCCTATCCAAGTATGCGTGGGTGGTACCCATCCGGACGAAAACGGGGGCAAATCTCATAGCGGCGTTCAAAGACATCTTCAAGACCGGGCGCAAACCTTTGTATTTGCAAACCGACGAAGGCACGGAATTCCTCAACAGACCGTTCCAAGCCTTTCTCAAGAAACAGAAGGTGTTTTTCTTCCATACGTACAACGAGACCAAGGCTTCCGTGGTGGAGAGGTTCAACAGGACATTCAAAGGCCGCATGTATAAATATTTCACCTATAAGAATACAAGGCGGTACATCGATGTTCTCCCGAAACTGGTGAGGGGTTACAATCGAGCCTATCATCGAAGTATAGAGAGAGCCCCCATTACCGTGACCCAACGCAATGAAGCCCAAGTCCGGCGTGTCTTGTACCCCAGGCCATCGCAGCGAACGACGAAGGCGGTGTACAAGGTCGGGGACCCTGTACGGATCAGTAAAGTCAAGGGCAAGTTCGAGAAAAGTTACTTGCCCAACTGGAGCGATGAGCACTTCCTGATTAAACGGCGCCTACCCCGACAGCGGCGAGTCTATGAACTGGAAGATCTCCAAGGCGAAACGTTGCTGGGGACGTTTTACGACACGGAATTACAGCCTGTTGTAAAAACACA
Source organism: Hanleya hanleyi (assembly GCA_036873755.1). Taxonomy (NCBI): domain Eukaryota; kingdom Metazoa; phylum Mollusca; class Polyplacophora; order Lepidopleurida; family Hanleyidae; genus Hanleya; species Hanleya hanleyi. The sequence continues at coordinate 2,576 of JAVTVY010014551.1, read as the reverse complement.
GCAAGACTACTACACGGTGGAGCAGATTTTGAAAACGGAACGTCGACGTGGCAAACTGTTTCATTTCGTGAAATGGCAAGGCTGGCCCAGTTCCTTCAATTCCTGGGTCGCGGCCAACCAGGTGAAACGACTATAAAACCAGACACCACTGCCGTCCTCCTTCATTCCACATCCGACCACAGTGCTATGGACCAACAGCAGCTGCCTCTGAAGACAGCGTCTCGCAAAACGCGCAAAGCGCAAGTGGTCTTTGGGGTGCTATTGCTAACCCTGCTGAGTGTGTTGTACGGAGGTGTGTTTTACGACGTAGCCTATGTCAGCACGTTACTTAACCAACTGAGAACACCAGGCACCAGCGAAACGGGTCTACAGAGAGCACCAGTCGTATCGAGCCCAGTCACCACCACCACCACCACCACACCCCGCGTACAAGCCACGTCGAGCTCTACACCTACACCAAGTACACCTACTACGTCTCAAGGCCCACCGGATTTCATCCCTCACAGTGAACCGACCACCCACGTTGTACCCACCCCCAGCACCATCTCTGAACGTGAACAGACAACGACGACCGACGTTGTACCCACCACCACTCCAGTTCACTCGTACGAAATTTACAAGAGCGAGTTACCACGACAACGGATAGACCTCAAACCATGGACCCTCGGTGGCAACATCCCTTCACCTGCGTCATCGCAGGACCGACGGGCTCCGGCAAAACGCACTTCGTCAGGAAGCTCCTTCAACACGCCGACAGCATGATCACTCCACCCATTGCCCGAGTCGTGTGGTGTTACTGAGAATGGCAGGAAGCGTATGCAGCAATGCCCCACATCACGTTCGTGGAAGGCCTACCCAACCTGGCCGATTTGGAACCCGACACCTTGGTGGTTGTGGATGATCTCATGGCGGAGACGGATGCACGGGTGACCCAACTCTTTACAAAAGGCAGCCATCATCGACGGCTCAGCATCATCTACATTGTGCAGAATCTGTTCAGTAAAAACAAAGAACATCGGAATATCAGCTTAAATGCCCACTACCTGGTGGTCTTCAAAAACCCGAGAGATACCACTCAACTGCTGCACCTGGCGAGACAGAGGTATCCCGGCCGCACACCGTTTGCGTTGGAAGCCTTCAAAGATGCGACAACCCCTCAGCACGGGTATATGCTCTTCGATCTCAAGCAAGCCACCCCCGACCACCTTCGACTACGGACCGGCATCTTTCCCGGAGAGACCCACCACGTGTACATGCAAAAATAATGTAAACACACCCACAGTAGCGCCCCCAGCTGGGGTCTGTGAGTTTGATGATGGGGAATAATAAAAAGAATGAATACCACAGCAGGGTTGACTTTGTCTGTGAGGTGGATAAAAAGGGCAGAGTTGTGGGTTCTAGCATTAGTTGTACAGGATGTCTGCGCGAGTACGGAAGCACGCTCCCACGCTCCGTGTATTGAAGACGGCCCACCCGAGTTGGTTCGAACCATTGTACGCGGTGCGGACCCTGACCTTGTACGCTGTCTGTGCGAGATCGGGTACAACCTGTTAAAAGGCAACGTACCACTGACTCCGGCTCAGAAGACCAAGTTGGCCAAGCATAAGACAGGTCTCCGAACCCTAGTCCACAAGCGGGTCCCTCAAACACAAAAGAAAAAGGTGTTACAGAAAGGCGGCTTTCTCAGGGCCATCTTAGCACCGTTGGCCGCTTCCGTGTTGGGTCCAGTACTGGGTGGACTCTTCGGCCGACAATGAACCACACGAAAAAAATGGTCCTCGTCGAACCACGGTTCCTGCAAAACCTCCAATCACCCTACCCTGTCCCACCTACGGTGAAGACCATAAACAGCCTCGATGGAGAGATGCAACAGATCTTACAGAGACCGGGGTTAAGCGACAGTGAGAAAGTACAACGATACAATGAGACGCTTCAACGGCACATGACGTTCATGGACCAATACAAAACCCTGTCTACCCCAGCAACAGCACCACCACCACCACCACCACCACCACGTGACAGACCGCTGACCTCAGCACCGCTCCAACAGCCGGGTGAGGTAGCCCCACAGCCCCACAGTGGGTGGAAGACGAAGTGCTGAAGAGTGTACCTGCCTCGTTCAAGAAACAAGCTGGCCTGGTATTACAACGGATGAAACAGAATCCTAACATGACTTGGAATGATAAAGGTGAACTCCTGGTACAGAATCAGGTGGTCCCCGGCACCCACATGACGGATTTAGTGAATGATCTGATGCGTTAACGCAGATCGCACACCGATCCTCGAGGATGGGAGGTCTTCGCTCAAGGCTTGAAAGACATGCATGTACCACAGGAATTGGTGGGAAACCCCCACCGCTGGGCCTTTATGCAGCAAACCCAGCAATCACCGAGTGGCCCACTACCTTCTTGGGAAGCCGAATGGGAACCGGAGTCACCCCCCAAAACACCACCACAACGGGCACTTTCTTTTCGCGCCTATAAAAAAAACACCCTTGATCAAGACACCCCACATCTCCAGAGCCGTGACACGTAGCAAGTCACCGCGACGAACACGACGCCGGACACAACCGCCAA